>JAQFZF010002790.1:0-12017 GCA_034695365.1 Enchytraeus norvegicus
GTAAAAAAATTGGTCAACAGTTTTCGGGGGAGGGGGGGGTTTAAACCCTCAAACCCCCCCCCCCCTGGCTACGGCCATGGCCTTAAACTTAGCTTTTTGAGCTTTTGATGTCGATATTTTACACACCATGTGTTTTAGTGCCATGGAATCTAGATTATTTCAGGTATTCAGTGGGTCTGATTTCTATGCTATGTTTATTTGACTGATTTGCTTTACATATGATTTCTATCTCCACTTTCGAGCAGAATCGCATTTATATAATCATACTACGGCTCACATAAGCAGTTACACTTCCTCCAAGACTGTAGGCTTACAGTACATTGTACGATAGTGTACAATGTGCAATATTGTAGTCTTACATGTGCAATATTGTAGGCCTAATGTAGGATACATGTTTATATGTAGGCATATAACATGGCATCATCTTAGGTGTGGAAACGGCAGAGCCTTTGTGATGAGACGGACTTATTGAGTTGGTCGATTGTGTTCTCATTAAAGAGCGAGATAGTTGATTGTGTAGGAATTTTTGCCTTGGACCTGCCACGTGGCAGAGCACTGGATAGATAGAAAACATGTTATAATTTTGTTATATGTTTAAATCTGTTACAATTGCACATAATTATACACCATCCATATAAATTCCACCTCAGTAATAGTTCCACAGCACTGTCCAATGTCCATTATTGCAGTCCTATATCAGTTATAAACAGATATGTTTATAAGGTCCTTCGGTTATAGTTCCACAGCACTGTTCACATCGGTCTTATTTCAGTTATAGTTCCACAGCACTGTTCATATCAGTCTTATTTCAGTTATAGTTTCACAGCACTGTTCATATCAGTCTTATTTCAGTTATAGTTTCACACATCCATCAGTTATAGTTCGTGGCTGAGTAGATAGGCCCCATTGTTAGGATAGCGCTGTTGTTGCTGAAGTTGTTGTTGTTGTTGCTCTAGAGCAAGTCTCTTCCTGCGGGTGAACCACTCGTACACAGAGATGAGAGATGTGAGGAAGTAGAGTCCAGAACACACGCAGGATATAATGAAGCAGTAGTACAACGAGTAGCTTAGGATCTGTCGTACCATGGAGGGCTTACAACAGTACCAAGCGTCATAGAGGAACCCAGTTATGAATATGATCCACTGGGTGCATGTAAATACACCTGTAAACAATAGTAGAAGGTTTACAACAGTACCAAGTGTCGTGCAGGAACCCAGTGATGAATATAATCCACTGCGTGCATGTAAATACACTTGTAAACAATAACAGAGGGCTTACAACAGTACAAAGCCTCGTGAAGGAACCAATAGTTACCTCTTTCGCTAGAGACAACACGTTGGTATGTCTACAAAGTGTTAGGCCTATGAGCCACAATGTCATATCAAACAAGGACTGTGTCAGAGGAGCTACAACTCATTTTGATGATGTCATTTGATTAGAGGGCTGACCTCACAGACAAACTGTAGCTCAGAGTAACTCCATACCTCTTGTCATATGACTCATAAACTTCTGAATGTAGACCTGTATGCTGTACTATGGCATATGATTATAGGCATTTTATTTTTATTATGTTTGAGATGAGTTATCAGATGACCTAGCTAGGCCTAATTCAATCAACCAATCCTATAAGTATAGTCCATTTATAAATCACCGTTCTATGCAAATGCGACAGCAGCGCTAAATGCACATTCGAGAGTCAAGTAGCCCAGCAGCAAAAGGCCACAACTTGTGTTGCAGCCTCGATCCCATAAATCACCATTTTAGTCACAGTTTGTAGATGATAATATAAGTTAGTCTCACAGACTCACACTAACCTGTTAGCGTTACCACTGCGACAAATGACAGAAGAACTTTTGGGTTTTTGTTGGCAGATGGTATGCAGATGTAGGCCATCTGTACAAAGAACGACACCAGGCCCAGAATTAGAACCATGACCGATATCCCTTGAAATGCTGGCATCCAGCCTACAATATATCACAAGCAAACGTTTTGTCAATGGCTTGTATTATTCACATGCTCACTATAGGCTATCTGACTGTTCTGACAGTCATGAAATTCTAATTGAGAATTATTGGTCAGCAAACTGTCTACAGAGGCCCACATTATCATGAGCCATAATTATAGACATGCCTACACTCCCTCCACGTGACTTTCTAAGCTAATCAATATACACAATGCCTATAATTATATGGTATGACAAGAATCTTCAGGTGCCTACTACTAGGAGCCCTCAGTGCCCTATTAGACTACTTTAATTTGTGAAGCGAATTATTGCCTACACAGGGCCTACCGAGTAGATAGAAAGAGAGATGAGAGAGAAATAAACAAAGTACAGGCCTATATTACATAGATATATAACACGTACTAGGATTCTCCTCCAGCTTTGACCAGGAGTCACACATTCCAAGAGTTTGCTGCTGCAGGTCAGTCCAGCAGACATACCACACCCCATACAACCCGTAGTACTGCCCTCCCACCTGTATCTTACCAGCCACTTCCTCAGTCCACGCCCACCCGGGGGTGGAGAATGTGATGATTGACATGAAGTTAGCTGAGCTCAACAGAGCAAACCCCACCCACGTCAATCTACTGACACGCCTCTTTCTTATGTAACCCTTGACATTGGTGTTGAGTTTGTCCATGGTGGTATCTAGTGTTGTCTGAATGGACGTCACCATCCGGTCTACCGTCGACGACATGTTGATTTCCTATGTTTCTTTAATACAAAGTTAAATACCCTTTAATCCAGTTTAATCCAGATTAATCCTTACGTTGTCTCATATGAATACTGAACAAGTTCACTCTGAAGAGATTTATTATGATTATTCTGTCCAGGCCAACTCAAGTAAGATCCAGCGCACTGACCTGCAATTTGTAGCCTTGACCTCACGCCGAGGCTTGCCTAATTACAAATGTTTTGGTAAACTATTCTGAGGTATCTATAGGATGCAACCAGCCTCAAACTTCATTCATATCCTGGGTACTTGATCAATGAATGACTTTAAAAGATTTTATTTCATTAGTAATTTAAAGCTGCTAGCTATACTTATTCAATACTATTCCTGTATTTGTAAATATACATTTATTAATAATATGTAAAATATCTGGTTTTATAGTCAATTATTTCAATAATTTTCTTATTTCTCAGACTCTTGGGCTGCGCTTGATAGCCTACTTAAATGTAGATGTAGTTGTAGGACTAGTTTTAGAAGATTAGTGACAGACGAATGAAGACTGCTTGTCACCTGTTATTAGCTCAAATAGCCTAGATAAGAAAGTTTAGCAAAGTTACTTGTTAAAGAGGCTATACCAACTAACTTCAATGAGACTAACTTTAGAGGCCAACTTCAATGCCTGCTAGATCTGATAAGAAGAAAATGCGGACTTTTGAGGAGAGTGGTTTGGGTTTTAGTGCGAACTTTCGTTTTGTTGCTCACAACGCGAGCCAAAGCGTTTGGGCATAGTCTATTGAAGACGGACAATAGAGGTGCTTGGCAGTTCGCAAAGAGTTACAGTAGTCTAACTCGGATTGGACAAGGGCATTAGATAATACAATGGCAGGGTTCCTGTCTAGTGTGGGGCGAACCTAACGTAATTGTCGAGTATAAAAATGAAGAACGGAGATGGAGGATAGTGGGCTTAAAGAAACATTCTTCAAGAAAATGGAAGTGTTGAGACGTTGAATCGTTGTTGTGAGTTGCCAAAAGATAGATAATATTTCGTTTTCTAAGGATTGATGACGAGGCGGTTCAGCGGTTGGCACAAAACCAGTATGGACTTGGTCTAGAGTAGGTGCGAGTTTTGCAAGTGTAACATTAGATTCAGTGCTAGAAAAAGAGGCATAAATTTGAGTATCGTCAGCACAGAAGTAAAATTGCAATGAAGAGTCGTTCAGCAAATGAAAAAGTAAAATGTGAAATTATGCGTATTATTTTTAACTGTACACTATTTAACTATTTAGTTTAACTATTGCTCATCTGTAGTAACACAGCCTTGTGGTCCTCTGTTGTGACCTTTGGGCATACGTAGGCCCAACGGAATCAATCTTTCTACCTAAAGTTAAAAGTTAAACTACGACATAAAGCTTAGGATATGAAACTAATAACTGAATCGTTATCTAGGCTACATGTATATTGTATGGGCCTACATGTACACTGAAGCCTTAGTTGCACGATAGGCCTATGTAGCATTCAAGCTGGGACTATACCTGTCTATTATTTTACATTGTGCTGCTTCTATAGCGGCATAATTGTAAAAAAATCCACCACAGTGATTGTACATCTACACTGTAATCTCTTATCTATCAACAGGTAGCTTATCGTAGGCCTACTTCTAACCTGTGGGCCTCTAACAGGTAGATCACCTCTTATCTGTGTAAATACAGGTGTGCTTAGCCATTCATGCAGATGAAAATGTTTTATATTGTTTATAGTCTCTTTGTTGCATATGGTTGTTGATTGATTGATTGATATTGACTTTCTGATTGACTGACTTTCTGATTGACTGACTGATTGATTGATTGATTAATTCATACATTCATTCATACATTCATGCATTTATTCATTCATTGATCGATTGATTTTTTATTGATCTTTTATTATTGTCCTACGTGCAATCAGCCCTGTTCCTGTTATTGAAACGATGTATTAGAAAAGGAATCAATGCCCGGATGTACGCCTACTCGAATGAAAGAGCCTAGAAATCAGAACTCATTATACTTCTGGCGAGCGACAGAGAGCCTCTACAAAAGAAAAGAGGTCTCTCGCTGATCCCGGGTATGCAGCGCTGTCTCTCTGCCGATGCCATTGATGAAATTAGTTTCACCGGGGTTCGCCGGGCCCACAGTCTCCATGGTCACCGAAATGACCTCATATCAACTGGCTAGGTCCTGATATTGATTGCTTGATTGATTGATTGATTGAATTATTTATTTATTGATTGAATGATTGATTGAACTACACACACACACACACATACACAAGCATACACACACATAGGCTACCGAAACCTATTACACTTATTAATCATTATGCTAATCCATTTGTTACATTAATGACAAATTATTGACAAGAATGTTATAAGGTTTCTTCACTTCACACCCGTCTACCTGTTAATGCGCTTTACATCTTTGCTTATAATTATGCATCTTCCCACGAAAAATCAATGCTAAAGTTAGTGTTAAATTGGGCGCAATTACGCAAGGTGATTTTTCTAGAACTCTCGATTTGGCTAACATTGCCATTGGTGAATTATTCGAAAACATTCATGCCAACATTGAACAACTGAATCATTTATTTTGTCAAATTTTTTCTATCCCTTTGTTAAATCATTTCGCATATATGATACAAATATCTCCGTTAGCTATAGGCACACATGGTGTTTAGTTAATCACGCTAGTAATTTAACCTCATAGACTCATACATAGGCTAATGAAACATTTAACTTCATGGCCTACACTACTATAAAGAACTATTGAGAACTGTAATCTCTGGTCGCGGTTTGTAAATTCGTTCTTCGGAGCTCAGTAGTCACTGTGCCAACCGGTTGCTTGGTTAAATTTTTAGTAGGCTAAAATATTTAACTAAGACTATAAAAATTTCCTTGAAGTGAATCTCTGTGCCACGTGTGTTACTTACAGTAGTATCATATATAGGCTGCACAAATGAGCAGTTGTCGTCATTCTCAATCTTTTTGAACGGAGAATAAATTAATATCGATGTTGGTTGCACTTTCATTCAGTTTAGATATAAATTCATGAGTCTATAGCTAGGATTATCCCGAGTGGGTTCGGGTAAATTGAGAATTGATCCCACCGACAACTGCTCGTGTTCGTAAGAGGCGACTGAAGCGGATACGGCAGTGGAGAGTTGATGGCTATGTGGTTATGATTTCTGTATAATGGATCAATTGGTCACTCAAATTCCAGTCTGACGGAGGTCTAGGCTGCCACATCTGTTGTGGCGCTTTGCTCCATGGCTACTTGGCTCTCCATTATCCATTATATGGATCTTAAACAAGCATCTGATGCTTCCTGACTCATTAGAAGTTATGTTATGTTATGTTATGTAATTCGAGTATCTACAATACATACAAATAGACTTAACAACACTGGTTACAGAGCGTTACTAATTCAATCTCATAGAACTCTGTTACTTTCTGAAGTTTCATTCAATAATTTCATTATCTAGGACTTGGTACAAATAGAAACAATAAGACTTAATACGCCACGTGAGCGTAAGAGGATCCAGATTCAATTAATTAAACAGATGAGTGGGTATACGTACGGGGTTAGTATTTGAAACTACTTCATACAACCTGTGGTTATAGAAGTAAATGAGGAGGGGGGGGGGTTGTTGGCCTCTGAAAACGGAAAATCTTTTCTGTTTTCTTATTATTTTGGTTTGGCGAATTAATTTATTAATTTTATTTCGTTATGATCCAGACAAACTTTAAAACAATAACCGCATCAATCATAACAATCAGGCCCGGCGCCAAGGGGGGCGCAGGGGGGGCCTGGCCCCACCAGTTTTCATTCTGGTTTCATTCTGGCCCCCCCATTTTTTTCTCGTGTGAGTGACTTTTACATAGTCTGGCCCCCCAGGTATGTGCTCGGCCCCCCCAGTTTGTTAATCCTGGCGCCGGCCCTGATAACAATAAAACAGTTGATTTTGGGGTGACAAACAAGTAGCCACAGGCTTTGCAGCACTTATGTGGCACTTATCTCAACAAGATATTCGTGCTCAATAAAAACACGTCTGATTCAAACTCTGTTTCAACCTACTCCCCATTAGGCCTACTGATGGAATCTTTAGGCGACGAATTTAACTTCAAATCTGGTCTCACTTCCAACTTTCACTAAATGAATTGATATTGGTTGAATTGAATACATTAACTTCTTCGTAAAGATTTTATCGCCCCATCAGTAGGTCTATTTACGTCACGAATAACCGTGTGACGTAGTAACCTAGCTGTTAGAAACATGAATGAAAACTATTTTTAACATAAAGGTGTGCGTCAGTGAGTGTAAGTAGGTGTGGGATGTTATGTGTTATTACGACAAGCACAGAGAATATCTCTTCCTAATAATAGTGCAAGATTAGAAAAAACATTTCGCGACTTTGTTTACTTTTCAGATTTTTACAGATTAGATGCAACTGATGAGATTAGCAAGATTTAGAATGTGTGCAAGGTTATGCCTTTGGCTGAGCCTTTTTCGTTCGTCTAAATCTACATAAAGGGTGCCAGCATCCCGGGAGAGCAACAACAATTGACAAAACAGAAAGGTAATAGAAAAAATTTGAGATTGTCAGTAGGAAGGTTCAAAGCTAAGTTTGACGTGTGCATTGAACTACCGGGTATCATGGTGGCATAGAACTGCTGCAGTTGCTTGTTTTGCTTGAGACGTCCCTGACAAGGCCTTCGGGTGAGGAACCGGACGTTAAATCCTCATTGCACTGTATGGTATTGTATTCAATATTCAAGGATACTGTCAGAACTGGTGACATTAAGGCACCCTCACTGATCCCTCAGCAGATAATTTAAAATATCATTTCCACTTGATTTGATTGATTGATTGATTCAAAAGACAACGATACGATGAATCAAGGGGAGGAAAAAAGAGAAAATGAAATAAAACAGAAACTAAGAAAATGCAACATTGTAAACAGATGCGTCCTGTCATCTGTGGAATACACGAATACTTAAAAAAATTATTGCTTTCTTTTACCCTGGGTGTAAACAGCCCGGTGGTTTTAGGAAAACGATTCATTAAGAACGCATTGAATCGTGGACCGACTACTTGAGATCGACTAGAATGAAACAGCTGCGAAAGCAAACCGAAATAAACCACTGCAGAGCTATCGAGAGTCTCTGCCAAAGAAAAGTGGTCTCTCGCTGATCCCGAGTATGAAGAGAAATCCTTCTGCTGATACCATTGGTGAAATCAGCTCCACCGGGGTTCGTCGGGCCCATTGATTGATTGATGATCGACTGCTTGATGGATTGATTGATTATTGATTGCTTGATTGATTAATATATTGACTGATTGATATATAGATTGATTGATTGATTATTGATTATTGATTATTGATTATTGATTATTGATTGATTGATTGATTGATTGATTGATTGATTGATTTTTTAAATTATAAAATTACCCCTGGTGTAAACAGCCCTGTGGGTTTTATAAAAACGGTTCATTAAGAATGGAATGAATCGTAGCCCGGCTACTCGAGATCGACTAGATTAAAAGAGCCGCGAAAGAAAATTGTCTACTGTCCGTACAGTAACCTCTTGATTGATTGATTGATTGATTGATTGATGTCTACAAGAACTAACTTGAGATTGTTGGTATCAGGAGGATGTGATAATGATTTACGCCGCTCATTTCTACTCTTCTCCTCTTGATCACTATCTATCCCCTGATCTGAGGGTTGTTCCACGTCTTGCTCTGAGGACCACTCACTCGTCACCTTCTCCTTGTCTCTGCCACTCGACTTTGTCACACTGTCACCTGATCTTATCACACTGTTACCGTTCTTTGTCACACTGTCACGCTTTGCCGAGTTACGTTTGTCCGGATATTTTATTGACTCACGATCCTCCCTGCGAAAAGATATTGAAATTTCTATGATACTTACTCATTGTTTTAATTATCGTTCTCTCTCTCTCCACTCTCTCTCTCTCTCTCTCGCTCTCTCTCTCTCTCTATCTCTATTGTTGACCTACTGCCAATGGCTGATCACGCATTTCGACTCATAGTCTGCTATCACTCTCACTAATGAGCACTCCATAGACCAAGAAGTTGATTTCATCACAAAGACAATGTTAATGGTAGCAATAGCTTGGGCATCTGTGCTAGCATTCATCTATATCAATCACAGTTAAACCGGCTCACCCTCTCACTGCTTCTAAGAGAAACAAATCAATGTTAACGTCCTGTTCCTCACCCTGAGGTGATGCCAGGGACATCAGCGACCATTATGCCAGGAAAACATGGTTTTCTGTTGCGACAACAGGCGTGAAACTTTTAATTGATGTGAAGTATGGAAGTATATTTCTGGACAGTAATAAAAATCTAATTTCAACTAGAATCTTGAACTAACTTGACATTAGCAGTAGGCTCTGAATCCTCAAGCTCTGTCTCACTGCTGTGTAAGAATCCTCGCATAGGAGTTGTACAGTTGCTCTCTGTGGTCGTGCATGTATGCTTGGATGTATTATTGTCTATTCTCGAAGATTTTGATCTAGTATTTACCGGCTTTGTACATCTTCTCACTTCATTTTCTAAACATCTGATATATTTGTCTTGAATGTTGTCCCTTTCTGAACATCTATTCCCACTCTCTGAGTATCTATCGTCATTCCCATGTCGCCTGGCGACACCTCTTGAACATCTTTCGTCATAATCTTCATAATTCGTGACATCACATCTGACGTCACGACTATCTGCTCTATCGCACATAGCTATGACGTCATCTTCAGAACACCTGACGTCATCATTTTCTGCGTAATTCACGACAAAGCGTCTTTCTCTGACGTCACGGATATCATTGTCATTACGTCTCGACCGTGATCGACGATAGCGTATGTGGCCTTTGATATTGATGCGCGGAATTCTTGGTTTTTTATCTTCACATATGTCAGAACAGACTCTGTGATCAGGCTGATATTCATCACATTCCAAAGCGTCGTGGTATATGAGCGGGGTGTCGGGTTTAGAGGCACCCCACCAGTCTTGTGCACCATCTTGATAAAACATTAATAAATAATAGTAGTTATTATGGTTTAACGTCCTTTTCCTCATTCAGATGTACATGATGTCTGTGACATTAAACGTTAGTAAATAACAGAAAATAATAATAAAGGGTTTAATTTCAGTATTCCCATCCAGGGAGGGCGCTAAAGACATCCCAACAGCATATATCGCTACAAACCGGTTCACCAAAAACCGTTTGAGAAAAATAAAATAAAAATAACAATAACAGGTAAAAGCAGTGCCGGTCCATACTCGCTGCAGGTCCGGAGATCAGAACACAATACAAATTTTAAATGTACGGTGGGAAAAGATGTGGTTTAACTCTTAAGCCATTGCAGAAAATGGAAACAGAGGAGCAATAGCAACGATCATGAGGGAAATGTTGTGCGAGAGTTTACACACTCAAACAACAGTTGAACAGTCATGACGGAAATGTTGAGTGAGAGTTTACACACTCACACAACAGTTGAACGATAATTATTGATGAAATCTCCCATTACGACTGTCCTTAACCTGTAAAGCTAAGTTTAACGTCTATTTCCGTACCGAAACTGTCAATGACGGAGCCGGCTGAGTAATTCTTTCCCATACCGCACCCTTATATTCGATATGTAACCGTTAACTGACAGATCAACTGTTGTTGGAGACGACCCTGTTGTTGTCATTAAATTATGAAACGGACGTTAAATTAGCATCTATTGAGTGCTACCTTCGGCTGCTTCAGGATCACTGTATTCCTGTGTGTTGTAGCAGTATTGCTGGTAGCTGTGGTGGTGATGATGGTAGTGGCAGCTCTGGTCCACGGGCTCACAGGTAGGGTCAGGGTCAGGGTCCCCCTCCTGGTCGACCTCGCTCCCCCTGATGACGGCCCTCTGAAGGTTGTTGAGGCGTTGGTTGAGGTAGAGGGTGGATATGAGGCTTCCAATTAGTGCACCGCCGCTTAGTAAGAGTAGAAGCTGCTGCTTGTCGTTATCCATTGTCTCTGATTGATCAATTCATTACCAATGCTACTTACTGTCCTAGTATTAGTTTCTAGACGACTAATAGCTGATGCTTCAAATTATTTATTTAATTAATTTTTTCAAATTAATTTTTCAAGTTTCATAGTCTATGATAGATGGATAATTTCAAGCTAAACTTAATGCCGCTTGCTAACTACTAATAATTATTAGTGTCTAATTTACTAACTACTTACAGTAATTAGTCGAGGATTTTACTAGCTCACTTAGCCGTAGCCTGATATCAGCTGTTTCTAGTTTTTATTCGTAAAAAGTTTAAATAGATTGACTGATTGATTGCTTAATTAGTCTAGGTGTCAAACCAATTCCCTGGCATGTAGCCTGTTCTCTCTTGTAGCTGTTTCTTTTTCTTGTTCTTATTCATAGATTGGGAATAATGATGCAATACATTTTCAATCAGTCAGTCGATGAAATAATCCAATTATATGTATCGCTGATAATCATTATTCTGTTTCGATGTAGTTTACTTTTATTGATATTATTTACTGAAGTGGAATAGTTTGTTGACAGTGCTGAATTATTATAGAGTTGTTACAGAGCATCTGAAATAAAGAATTATCACTTTGCATTTTATTATTGTATTTCATTCAAAACAAAGCAGATATATCCAATAGGGTCCGTCTCTGATATCCAGTATCCTTCGATGCGGAAACAGGTGTTAAACTTAGATGACAGCTTTTAACATGGGCCCATTTACAAGAATTTTAGAGCAGCGTTAAAATGGACACTAAGGCCAGAATGAAATAGCATTACAGTGTGCTGAAAAAGCTTTATGACATTATTTCACTTCATTAATATAATTTATTGATTCGTTATATTCGGCTCTGTGAACAGAAGCATCGATTTATCAAATCATGTCCTCGTAGATATTACATTATCGTCAGATGACGAAACTGAAGTTAAACCATATTGTACTGTATTGAATCTTCCAGTCGATGTCTTGTGCCGACACACAAAGTTCGATTCTCAGCGGAGTCCAATTGTCACCTGTGTGCTGTAGCGTTAAGTATCAGCTCCAGTGTCTATACATCTTGTGGGGTAAGCCTATAACAAAAACGTTAATCTTAGCAGTTAATACAAATATCACTAACAGTTGTTAACAAGTTGCAGCTTGCTTGAAATTAGATGTTCATTGTTATTATTTTCTGCAGGACGTCATTATTTCTAAATAAACAAAGAAATAGATTACATAGGTAGGAATATTTAAATGCATAATCAGGGCTGGGGCCAGGTCTAACAGA
>JAQFZF010002791.1:0-12017 GCA_034695365.1 Enchytraeus norvegicus
AAAAGCCATACATATCCCCTCAATAAATTGAAATTCCTCCCATTGGGAACGAGTCTAGATTACACACTGATTAAACATAGGAGGCTTTAAATATGTAATATGTAATATGTTATACTTTTAATATGTAATATTGTAGCTAATTCCTATTTGACTGAACCTAAGCCTAACTCGTATACTTACTTTACTTAAATTTATGAAAAGGAGTCTCAAGAATGTTGTGTTTCTTATGTGTGTGTTTCTAATTATCCTTTGTATTATCTTGTATGTTTATGTAAAGTTGTAAAGTATAGATGCCTTGGCATGATATGCTATATTAAACATTAAACATTAAGAACCGGTTTCGCAGTGACTCTGCTATATTAATTTATATTCTAGTTTTTGTATTATAATGATGATAACATGATATTATTTTGTTGACTAGGTAAGCTTGGTCACGGTGACACTCATAGGGTACTGAAGCCCAAGGTTGTGGCTGCTCTCAGTGGGCTGCACATCAACAAGGTTGCCTGTGGGTGTCAGGCCTCTCTTGCTCTCACTACCGCTGGGCAGGTAATGTATATACGTTTGAATGTGTTTAACGTCAAGGTTAGAAGCTCAACGCTTTTCTTCAAGATGGCTTATAACACATCTAACGTTTCAAAAAATTAGCATAAGCTTGTAACAGCTTACTCCACAAAGTACCCTGCTGTTTACTGTAGAACATGGATTGGCAAGTATGTATCTGCATTCTGCTAGAGTTTGATAAAATTTAATGTCAAGATATTATAATATTTGAATTTGAAAGAAACTGACAATGTGAAATCATTAGTTTTTAAAATACTGATTTATGACATTAACTATAAATTAAAATAGTGGTGTGCAATATTTGATAAAATTATTATATTTTTCGTGTGAAGTGATCTAGCAAAATTTATCTGAGCGCAAACTCCAATTTTTGCGACCTCTGAATCATGAAGTCGTGGGTTCAATGCCAAGTTTGGAATCCCTTTGACTTGCTGTAGGCAAGCTGCTTTACTCTCAATTACTGTTATAATAGTAATTGGTGAACGTTACCAAGACACGCTCTGGCAACTGCAACTAGGTAGCCGAATTTGGAAACGAATCCCGTCTATCTCGTCATCTGGCGAGATAAATAGCATACACTATTATTATTGGAGTACTTAAATATAGTACGTAAACACTCAATGTAGAAGAATCTTCTTCAGTTATTTCGTCTCTTTTATACTTATTTTTTCAATGAATTATTGTTTTCTTTAAAATTTCTATGTTGTATACCACTATTCTCGGAGAGCCTCCGTGGTCTGATGGCAGTACTGCAGCCTCTGAATCATGAGGTCGCGGGTTCGAAGCCCAGTGAAGACGACGAGTTGTAAGCCTTGGCAAGCTACTTTACTCTCCATTGCTATAATAGCGAGCAGTCGGTGTACATTTGCCAAGACACGCTCTAACGACTGCGCAATAGGTGGCCGAATTTGGAAACGAATCCCGGCTATTTTGCGATATGGCGAGATCAATAGCATACGCTATTATTACTATTCTCTTTTAGCACTTATAAATTGCTAAAATGCTCTGAATGGACCATTAAGGTTTGCTTGTGCTGTTGGAGACGTTCCTGATATCATCATCAGAAGATGAATTGGAACCAGTATAGTTAAACCAGTATTGTATTGTTTATTACAGGTGTATTCCTGGGGATCAGGCCCGTGCATTGGCCACAGCTCTGATTCTGTAGTACTGAGACCTCGACTGATTGATGGGCTCAAAGATGTCAGAGTGGTGGATATTGCGTATGGAGATAACCATTGCTTAGCGCTAACCAGTGGTTAGTCACTATAACCATCACTATAACCATCACTATAACCATTGCTTAGCGGTAACCAGTGGTTAGTCACTATACTGTAGTTGGTCATGTTATCAATGAGTGATAATCATTGTATTTTAATCAATTGGAGATAATCCTGATATCATCCTTAGATGAGGAAACGGACGTTAAACCTTTATAATTATTGTTATAATCACTGGTTAGCAACCAGCGGTTAGTAAGTTCATTATCTAGTGGTAACTTCATGGTGTCAAGTTCATCTGATAAATTTAATTGAAATTAGTATTGTTAACAAATTGATTATATATATCCTTGTAATCGATTTGATAGTTTAATTGTTTGTTAAACACAGATGGGAAGGTATATGCATGGGGTAACAATGCTATGGGGCAGTGTGGCCTGGGCCACTGCCACAGTCCAATAGCTGTGCCAAGCCGTGTGAGTGGTCTCTGCGGTGTCATCGTATGGCACATATCAGCCGGCACATCTCACTGTGCCGTTTGGACCGGTGCGGCTAGGGCGGCTAATTCAGCGGCTTCTGGTGCAGCGGCGCAGAATCAGCGCTTGAATAGGTAGAGGTTTAATTTTTTTAGTTTCCAATATTTTATTCTGTTATTAATTTCTCTGACATCATCCTTCGATTAGAAAATGGACGTTACATAATATGTAATAGCTGACTAATGCAGTCACTGAGGAAGGATGAGGAGACCAACTTCAGAAGTAAATATTATCTTCAAGAGAATATGCCATATAAACTGTACTGTACAGTTATATGACTTGGGCCTGCCGTTAGGTAGTGCATTGAGAAAGGAGAGAGAGCGAGAGAGAGAGAGAGAGATCAAAAATGTAGTTTAACTTCCTGACTTTTTATTGTGACTTTTTATTGTATTCTAAAATAAATAAAATAACGTTATGTTTATGATTGATATTTTACAGGCGACCTATTACAGCTCTATGTATAGACCTGCATGGTTCTACCTTTAACCTGCTCTCTCGATTCCTACTCACATACTACAGAAGCTTTCAAGATGGCCGCCCTCCTGCTCCATTTAAAACTCATGGGTTAGTATACCTCAGATTAATAAATCTGATGTTTTATCTCGTGGGATACTTGTAATGTGCATCGTCTTTGCACTGCTCTCACAGACAAATAATAATGAAACAGGGTGCGTTTTGATTACTAATTTCAATCTGCCCATCTATCCAACTATCTGTTTATCATCTAGAGACTTTTGAACTCGATCTGCTTGTATTTTTCTGTAATGCAGGCCCATGTTATTTTGATATTTTGTTTGTATAATAGGAACTTGTTTCAAAAGAAATTCTGGTGTATAATGTTTATTTCGTATATTTAAGATCTTGCTTAACGTTGTGCTTCTGTATATTAAGTCCTCTTCTAATGAACTACTACTACTGCTACTACTACTACTACCTGCTATGATACTAAATACATATATGCATGGTAGATTATGACGAAAAAGTCAAATGTTTTTGAGTAAGAAAACGTATGAAAATATGCTCATTTTTTGTTAATTTGCAGAGATCACAGACGGTTTGTGATGCAGTGCCTGAATATACTGAGAGCTCATTTCAAGCAAGTGTTGGGGCGTGGTCAAAGCAGTCGTGCAGCCAATCAGATCCATTCAATAAGTAGCACTCTCTTCTCATTGGTCGACTCTCCAGATGCTCCGGCCAATCACAGAGCTTGTTTGATAGATACACTGATGTTAGGCACGCCCCTGCTACTTCCACCAATCAGAGACAGGATTAGTCTTCTGCTTGACCTACTTCCTAGAGACACTGACCACTTGGATCGTCTCTCAAGAGGACAAGTAGGTCAAAGTGTTTAAGCATTTTCCGCAAAAATTATTGTTATTCTAATAATAGTTCACTTAATGTAGCTGATAAACTGGAGGTTACAGGTTGGAATCCCAGACGTGTCCATCTCAGACGTTTTCCTTATCATGTGGAAGCAGACCTTTAACTAGTTTTACATCATAACCTTTAATGCTTTTTATTGTGGACTCGGTGACAATTGTGCAGGTTTTACACGTTCCTGATATCATCTCTGGATGAGGAAACAGATTTTAAACCTTTATTCTTTAATTTTGATGACAACTTTTAGAAGGTATTGTTTGTTATGATGTCTTTCAGCACCTGCAACTGGAGATGATATTGAGCAGTATACAGGACGTTGACCTGATTGCTTCCTTACTGGATTTCAATAAATCTCATTCACCGCAGGGCGCCACAAGTCATCAGTCTCATTCACACGATGGCGCCACAAGTCGACAGTCTCATTCACCGTGTGGCACCACCGTACACAAATCAACTGCAGGCATAGATCTCCTGAAAGCTTTAACGCTCAGTCTTGGATTTCAAACAGTAAGTATTGAAAGCTGCGTGTAGCATGCATGCACTTGCCTATCCAAACACACACACTGATACACTCAGATTTCCATTTTGTTGAGTACAGATATGATGCAAGTTTTTATGATAAAAAGTATTTGTATACCTCTGTATTTGTATACCGCTGTATTTGTATACCTCTTTCAATGCATACAAATACAGACAACACCTACTCCAATAGACTTATGGAACAATCCCTGTGAGGCGGTAGAGCTGCTGGATACTGGCTGCGAGCCCTGGAGGAGCGCTCCCAAGGACGAAGATAGAGGGGGTCAGCACCACGGCTGATTCTCAGGTGGGCAACAACAACAGGATAAAAAGTATAAAATGTTCTATTCTTGCGCGCTTTCTCTCTCTCTCAGTGCACTGCTTAACGGCAGGTTTTATGCCATATAACTGTATAATAATTTCTGTATGGCATATTTTCTTGGATAATTTTCTTTTCTCTAAGGATGGTTCTTTTTATCCTACCTCAGTGATTGCGTTAGTCTAAGTCAGCTTCTACTAGACACGTGCAGCTTACAGTTGTATTCCCAAGTTTGCAAGAGCTAATATGTCAAACCTTTTTTTAGTTCATTTAAATTCGTTTATTGACATAGTACATCAAAATGTGTCATATTTTAAAATCTTGTAAGTACACCCACATAATCTTATTAGATAATATATATAATGTATAATAATGTATATATAATGTGTGAGAGACGCTGTGAGAAAGAGTTAGTTAGATTGTCAGAGAGAAAGAGTGAGGTAGTTAAAATAAATCTCTTGTACTCTGAAATGCCATGTCGCTAAAGTGCCGCGGCAGCATAACGAGTTCGAATAATAATAGTTTCAATAATTATCATAGTTGTAATTATGATCATATGATAATACGTTTTTGAGATCAGCTGGACAATCGCATATTGTTTCACACAACACATAAAACCCTTGTTTGTCCATTAACATGAGAATAGACCAACACACATATTATAACTGCATACGTTTCGTAAGAGCCGACTAATGCAGATAATAAAATGACGGACAGAGTAATCTGGACCATGGCTTCTGTGAACTAGACCAATTGGTAGCTCAAGTTTCAGACTTGTGGAGGCCTTGCTACATCGTCTGTGGCTAATGAAAGGTTGCATTACTTTTCCCTTCACTGTTTCAAAATGTGTCTCTGAGAAACCTAGTAAATATATTATAGGGGCTCTACAAAAAGTCCTTTTTGTATTGTAATGTATTTCATTGTTTTGTATTGCATTGCATTGAATTATTCATTTACCTCAGCTTCTCTCTGCCGCCATCTTGTCTTCCTGTCAGTATCTGTGCCTGTATGTGTGGACGTGAGTGTGGCTACCTCTGGTATGTTGTCTATGTCAGTGTGTCGGGACCGGGCTAAGACACGCTGGGGGGCGAGGTAGGGGGCCCGTGTCCCCGCCAGCACCAGGGAGTTATCCCTCCTCCTGCCCCGGGTAGGGGCCGACCTACTCCGTCCCTTCACTGAAATATAGAATCAATAACAAACGTCATTAAAAACTTACAAAAGCAGTTAATAATACAATCAATCGCCCTATCTTCCAAATAATAAATATATGACTAATATTGGATTGATAGATTTTGTTTATGCTATTAATGCGATGTTTATGAAGCGTGGATTCGGTTCCTAGTCGCGGCCGTCTCTAACAGTATCCATGTGTGGAGGAAACGAATGCACAACTATGTCAAATTAATCGCCACAAGGCTCTAAGTAAGTAGGCATGCCTATTAGTAATTTGGTGCAACTGGTGCTGGAACACCAAACTGACATTGAGGTACCTGTTGGGACTACATTTTTTTCAGTTTGCATAATAACTATGCATGCAGAATCACTAAATAATATGACTAATTTATCAGAACATGGCTCTAAGTAAGTAGGAATGCCTATTAGTAATTTGGTGTGACTGGTGTAAGAACACAAAACTGCCGCTGAAGGTGCCTGTTGGGATTACACTTTTCTTTTAGTTTGCATAAAAACTATGCATGCAAAATCACTAAATAATATGACAAATTAATCAGCAAACGGCTGTAAGTATGTAGGAATGCCTATTAGTAATTTGGTGCGACTGGTGCCAGAATACCAAACTGACGTTGAAGGTGCCTGTTGGGACTACTGTTTTTTAGTTTGCATAAAAACTATGCATGCAGAATCACTAAATGATATGTTAAATTAATCAGCACACGGCTGTAAGTAGGTAGGAATGTCTATTGGTAATTTGGTGTCTGGAGCCAGAACACCAAACTGATGTTGAAGGTGTCTTTTGGGACCAAAATTTTTTTGGTTGGCATAAAAACTATGCAGGCAGAATCACTAATTAAAATGTCAAATTAATCAGCATATGGCTGTAAGTCGATATACCTATTTGTAATTTGGTGTGACTGGTGTAAGAACACCAAACTGACGCTGAATGTGCCTGTTGGGACTACTTTTTTTTAGTTTGCATAAGAATATGAATGGAGAATCGCTATAGGACAGTCATATCTTTAGAACTTTTCTACGCTGCTTATCAAGGACATGAGTAGCGCATTATCGTATTATAAGCTATCATATATCTTATCAATTATCATATATTCCATACTGTATATAATAACTATACCAACCTTTTTTGCGCAGTAGTTTGATGCCTCTAATCCTCACCCCCACCTGCCTGACCACCTCTCCCTCCCCCTCCTCTCTACAGATCATGCTCTCATACCCACTACTCACCTCCAGCTCACTACCCACCCGACCACCAGTCCCCGGGCTCGCACTGCTACTCAGGGCGCTGCTGGTGTCACTGGTGCAACCTGGGGCCACGGGGCGAGGCTCTGTCACCAGGTGGTAGGGGGATAATAGCTTGCCGTCGATCATTATTAACCCTACACCTGTCAGAGGGGTCTTTGTAACCCCTGATGAGCTGTCACATGTTAACCCTGCGCCGGTCATAGGGGTCCTTGTGACCCCGGAGGCAGAGCTACCAGGACTTGACACACTAGTCATGGGTGATAGAGGGTCCTGGGTAAAAGAAGAGTTCAAAGAAGGACTGTTAGTGACGTCGCTGACAACAGAATGTGAACTTTGACCAAAGTTCAAAGGGGTACCTGCATTTACACAATTCGATGTGATTTGACATTCACTCGGTTTATAATGTGTCACTATATTAGAAACGCTAGGATTATTTTCTGGTTCACTGAAGTCAGTCTCAGATTTAAATCCTTCATTTTTTGTTAAATGCAGTCCATTTGTACTCGAAGAATTAGGTTGTTTAATCAAGGATGTTCCAACAGGAGATGTTCTATCACAGTTCTTATCAAAGGAGGAGTTTCGTTGGTCGTCTTTACGTGAAGTTAATACCGCTATTTTAGATCGTCGACATACTGATGGTGGTTTAGCAGGTTTACTCGGCTTAGAATTGAAATTATTGTCATTCAAAGAGAGTTTATTACTACTGCTGTTAGGAGTATTCAAGTCAATACTTTCACCAGCAATTACAGAATTAACGGAATAGTCTTTACTCGTATTATTGCAATCATTTGAGGAAGTTAAATTAGAATTTTCTTCACCTGCTACAATTTTAGTTACAATTGCATCATTTAAGTTACCTGTAGTCATCTTACTTTCAGGGCTATTAGAATTCTGTTTCTTGCCAAAGGTTTTGAGAGAACAGCGTGGTATCTCTGAAGCAGATGACGTCAGCGTGTTTCTACTTCCTGTCAGGGCAGAATTTGCACGAAGTGGTACTGCTGGCGGCGGTTTTCTCGTTGGAGTGTTAGCAGTGTTCAAAACTTCTGCAGGTTGAATTGGACTTGTTGGTAAACTGCTACCCTTTTCGCAGATTGTAGAGGTCTTATGAGTGGATATAGCATCACAGGCATTTATGGCAGTGGTTGTATTTTCTTCTAAAATGTTTATATTTGCTTGTGTTCCAGCAAGTGCTTCAGCTTGTGCTTCAGCCGAATGGATCATGTTTACAGAATTCTGTGAGCAGTCTGAAACCTCTATCACTCCATCGTAAGTTGATTCACTTCTATCTATCAGGTTATTTTCAGCATCATGTACAGCTGGTATTTTATCCGCGATGATATCTGGCTTCTTCTTTACTCCTGGATTAGAATCTCTTTCTTGAACTGAAGAAACACTGGCAGGCGTATTTAAGTTTACTAAGCTCTCAAAATCCACGGAATCATTTGTATCCGAAATGAACGATTCTATTCTATTAACAGCATCTTCGTTCAGAAGTCCCTGAGTAAAACCATCTGACTGTTCTGATGCTTTGATATTCAACGATTTCTCATTCTTATTTGGCTTCTTGTTGCGAGGTCCGGTGTTCCACACAGACTCATCATCACTGGATGCATAGATCAATCTCTGTAAACTTTCTCGACTGCCACAATCTAGATCTTCATCTAACTTTAGTTCATATATCGATTCTCTATTGGCCAATAGCAAGGCAGCCACATCCAATCTCATCTTCTTCTCATTACACCTCAAAAAATCTGCAGGAGCATCCACGGCAAGGGATTTTATCACATCAGATTGGGGTATTTCGTGAGTTGGGAGATTTGCAATCATATGTTTTTCAAACCGAGAATTACCCAAGCTACGGGGCATTTCTGGGGATATGTTCATTTCTGGGTAAAATTCTGCAGGAAAATCCGAGAGAGAAAGAGTTGGGCTGATTGGTTTACAGAGGTCACTATTTAATTTCCTGTGATCAGAAACAATCTGATAGACATCAACGTTTATATTCTCCTTCTCAAGTTCCAACAACTTTGCTTTCTCATCATTAGAAATGATGTTAAAGTTTTTAATACTTTCCAAATCGGAATCCCCTGGTGGGTGATTCTCTATTTCTCGCTTTAGACCGACAAGTTTTGCTGTTGACGCTTTCTGAACGCTGTGCACCCATTCGGCCACACGCAATTCATTCCCGTGACCCTCGGGTTTTAAATCCCTGATTGTAGCGACTCCGCCACGATCTAGTGTTCTTTCTGCAGTTTTGATTTGTTTGCAAGATATTCTACTTGAAGGCACTGAAGATGTGGTTTGCATTTGCACCATGTTGGCATTGTGTTCAGATTCGGGTGTTTTAATATTTTCACTCGATTGCATACGAATAAAGTTTCTTGTGGCACCCGAATTTTGTAAGTATTCAAGAGAACTGGATGCAAGGTTTATTTCGGGTTTTCCTGTGTGATTTCCACTTCTTGTATCAGAAACTCGATGTAATGATTGCTGGACTCGGGTGTTTTCTGCAGATGTGCTAATTGTAGAATTTTGACCAGGTTGGTTAATGGCCATAGATTCATGTTGCACAAGTGAATTCATTGTAACATTATTAAGTACTGTATGGTTGGTAGACCCGTTATGATGCAATGATGAGTAAATATTTTCGTTATTCACAGATGAATTGTTTAAAGTATTATTATATACAGGTGAATTCATAGAACCATTATATACAGGTGCGTTGATTGGCCCAGAGTTATATACAGGTGAGTTCATTACAAAATGCACAGGTGAGTTGATCATATCACGGCTTACAGGTGAGTTCATAGGCCCACCATTGCTTACAGGTGAGTTCATCATGTTGCGATTAACAGGTGAATTCATCACACCTTGATGTACAGGCGAGTTGATTTGTTCAGGTGAACTCATCACACCTGGATGTACATGTGGGTTGATTGGCCCAGGTGAGTTCATTACACCATTTCGGACAGTTGAATTAACAGGTGTACTGCCACACACAGACTCAGACCCTGTGCTGCGTATCGGTGACACCAACGTCCTCATCGGACTCTGCCGGGATTCCACGGACGTTAAATCCTTAGGCCCATCGATCCACTGCTCCTCCTGATGCTGTGGAGACTTGGGTCCATCTATCCAATGTTCCTCCGTAGTCCCTGCGGAGAAATCCCTGTTCCTACTGAACGACATTCTCTGTAACAAACTCCTACCACCAAATCGAGAATGAGACATGCCTGAACCATCCTGGGAGGAGGAACTTCTACCCTGGGTGAGAGAACTTCTCAGCCTACCCTCTCCCATTAACCTGTTCAGAAATGATCCACCATTTGTTCTTCTTTTCGGGACCGATATTTGTCTGTGAGACCCATCGCTTAGGTAGTTCAACCCTCGGCGACCGAATGGCATATTGGTTGCGACTCCGCAGTCTGACACAGAGGCTATGTGTTCGTCTTCAGAGACGGAGGCAAGACGAGGGCTGACTCCAGCCTTCCATCGAGGGGGGTTCGACCTCAGCTGGGAGTAGTGAGAGGGTAGGAGGTGTCGGGGGGAGCTAGGGGGTCCCTCCCCATCTGTGACGTCATCACCCATGTATATAGCTGTATCACAGGATTGGTCACTGCTGGAAGTGTAGTCCGCCATGTTGTATTCTCTCAGCGTCCCCATGCGTACGCCACAGCGGCGCCCATGCGAGCGCAGGCTCTGCGCTGAGCCGCTACAGCTTGAGCTATCGTCAGAGCTCGTGCCGCCTGCAAACTGTGTCAATCAATCAATTAACCAAACAATCAATCAATCAATCAATTAATCGAACAGTAAAACGTTCAATCAATTACCAACTAAACAGTTATATTTTAAACTCAACAATTAGTCGATCAATCGATCAGACACGTTAATTTAAAGTAAACTTATTTTCAACATTTTCTACAGTGTATTACATTACTAGTTGTAATACACTGAGATCTAGACAGATTGATTGATTGATTGATTGGTTGAGATAAAACAAGAAATCTACCTATCTTGACCAGATATACATGTAAATAATTACATTGTATTAAGTTCAAATATTACCAAAACTATCTAGTAATAAATTTAACATTAGGTAACGGATAATTGAATTCTTATCTTTAAACTGCAACAATTTAATCGTAGAATTTTAAATATTTCAGTAGAAGGTGAGATTTGAACCTTGACCCTGCGCCGTTGTTTCATGCGATGTAACCGCGAGGCTAGCTGAACCACAGGCAACGTCTCGTTATATGATTGAGGTGTAGAGGACACATGCACTATCATACAGGCTCTACAGGTGGCGCCACTTAACGACTCTTTTACCAGCTGTGCTAGCTTACTCTCTCTGCAATCAATCAATCATTCAATCAATTACGATTGACCCCACAGAGTTATTCATTTAAAGCTTTAGCACTGAGTCAGCTTATATTCTCTATAATTATTTATTTATTTATTTAATTATTTATTTTTCACAACAAACAAATGACAAATTACTTTTACACAAAATCATCTAATATTACCAAAAATACAACATGAAGCATCGCACCTAATTTGATATGTACTCACCTGTAATGAACTCTGCCCATTGAGAAGAGCCATTATAACACTGCCCAGCGCTGATAGACTAAGAGCAGAGCCACCTGTATTGATTGATTGATTGATTGGTATTACTCACCTGTAGGGAACATGCCTCTGCCCATTCAGTAAGGCCATTATAACTGTGCCCAGAGCTGAGAGACTATAAAGGCAGAGACACCTGTATTGATTGATTGAATGATTGATTGATTGATTGATTGATACTACTAACCGGTAAGGAACATGCCTTTGCCCATTCAGTAAGGCCATGATGACAGTGCCCAGTGCAGAGAGACTAAGGGCAGAGCCACCTGCTGGACGCCCCCTGTGACAACTCCCAAAATCTATCAGATGAAGTCTGCTCCTGCCCCCAGTAACTGAGAAAATAATACAATACAATACAATACATAGAAAAACAATCGTCATTATACACAATACAAGGATGAAAAAACATGTCAGAAAGAC
>JAQFZF010002792.1:0-12013 GCA_034695365.1 Enchytraeus norvegicus
TGTTCTTGTTCCTATGTCTCTTCCTATGTCTCTAGGCCCACCCATCAACATCAACAATCCATCAATCAGTAACAACATCTATCTAGCTGGCAACCAGATCCGGAAAAATATTGCTCAAGCCAAGAATGGATATTAGTGATTTCGTATGAACAATTAAATGGATTTTAAGTAATAACATTAATAAATTAATAAATGGAATATTAATAACTAAATTATTAATAATTATAATTATAATAATTAATATAATTATTAATAACTAAATTAATAAATAATAAATACAAGACTAACTGCAGCAGCTGGGTTTGTTTACATTGGCAGCACCGTGTCACATGACCCAACAGTTTGCTAATAATTGTTGGTTAAGTGTCTGAACGGAGTTCCAAAGCTGGATAGTTAGAATCTCCGGCTCACTAATGCAGCCAGTCGGTGAAAAACTGATGTTAACTCTGTTTTAATCAATAATATGATCAATCAATCAGTCCATCAAATTCAGCAAAGTTACGGTCATGCCAATGTTAAACAAATTAAATTAAACAAGTCTTATATGACACGGTTTGAAAATGTGGAACATGTTATAACTTAACCTCTTATATCAGTGGTGCACAACTTCGATGGCCCGAGGGCCCCTTATAAAATGTGGTGAAATGGTCCATGGGCCGCATTAAAGTTTTAACGATGCATGGCCCAGATTTTTATGGGGAACCATAAAATGACCTTTTTTGCTATTTCAACTATCAAACTAAAGAGTTAAGAATATTTAAGAGCCAAAACATTTTGGGACGCCTCCTTACTGCAAAATTTGATTAATTTGCAAATATTTGCTATATTTTACACTATAAAATGACACTATAAATGACATAAAATGACACTATAAAATATTTTTTCCAGCCAACCCTCGGCGGGCCGCACGGCAATGCACGGCGGGCCACAAGCGTCCCGCCGGTTGTGCACCCCTGGCTTATATGAAGAATATGAAATATAAATTTAATATCACTTGACGTCCCTGACATCATCCTAGGATGAGGAAACAGACGAAGAATAACCTTTACTATTATTGTACTTGTCCCGATTGTTAGCCTAATCGGTAGCACGCTTGATACGCAGAAGAAGGGTTCAATACCCAGCTGGGTCCGTCTCTGACAGTATCTTTGGATACGGAAACAAAACTTAGCCTTACATACTTGCTAACCCTGCTATTACCGTCTTGTATTTGACATAATTCATGAGTAATCCTGCAGGTTTGTCAACCAATTAGTTGGCCTTAGCCCTACGAAGTAAATATTATACTTACCAAAATGAACAAATTAATAAAAGAAATTAATTTTTGGAGTTTATTGTATTTTATTCCTTCTATGTCTAGTATTTGTCTACACATAACACAACACTCTACACATAGATATTAGACAACAGTTAGAATATCAGAAAACAGTTACTGTACAAAACTATCAGGATTTAACGTCCATTGCCTCGGCCAACGTTGATGTCTGAAACGTCTCAAATAGAAGGTCCTTCAACCTGTTATTGACAGTTTAAATCAGTGGCGGCGCCACGCCGGGGCAGGTGCCCCGACTGAAAACGGCCGTGCCCCGGCAGCAGATGCCCCGGCAGGAAAATGAAATTTTATTGTTTGAATTTTGATTGAATTAACAATTTCATGATGAGATCATGACTGTATTATGGTGTATTATCGTATTAATCTCATAAATATTGTTTAAAATTCAAGTTCTTACAACATTTCATGATTTTTCATCAGTTTTAATGTGCTCTGGATCTTGTGCCGCGGCAGTGCCCCGGCTTGCCCCCTAAATGTTGGCGCCGCCACTGGTTTAAACTATTACTTAGAATCAGGAAAGAGTGAAGGTGAGATTTATGGCAAATAACTCAATCACATACTTTATATAGCACACTCTTAACTAAGTCCCAGATGCGCTCATGAACAGTGAAGAAAGAATTTGCTCAGCCTGTCATAGACTACAACCGACGTGACAGGACCTCCGCAAGTCTAGAATTAGAGCATGCACAGAAGCCATGGCACAGACAACTTTGTAATTCATTGCAGCATCTGCGTTGATCGCCTTTTACGAGCATGTGCAGTTTTTGGTTGCTCTATATTCTCAAGTTTCCCGGAACTAGCACTGGACAATAAGGAAACAACTGTGTTTCCTTCATATTTGATTCTCAGACGTCTCACAATAAAGTCCATCATGTTAACAACTGACAATTAAGTAGCTGTTTAAATACAGACCGAAGTGAATGCATTACTAACTGTTCTAAAATTTCTAAAGGTCAGTTCTTTACACAACAGTAATTGACAAAAGTTTCATACAATACTACAGTCCAATATATCTTATACTGCAAGAGGGGACTTATTACAACAGCGGTTACACTGTTAAATGAGATGTGGCGGAGCTCTAAAAACAGGTGCATTCTTAATTGCCGGCAGAGTGCTCGAACCCCCCCCCATAGCCTTGCCGACCCCCCAAATAGCCTGAGATTTGAGGGACCTGGGGGGCCCAATCTGCTAAAAATGGTAAAATGCATGATTAAATCTGATGCTTTTTGGATACGGCACCCTGTCCTCTGCCCCCCCCCCCCATAGCTATTTGGAGCCCTTCCATTAGCCCTTCCACTGTCATTTGTAATTTGAGCACTGAGTGTTGGGTCTCACCCCGGCCCAATTTAACTAAGTGCTGCAATAAATTTGGCTAATATACCGGTATTTAAATAAATCAAAATTTGAAGGACTGAGTTTAGTGAAGCTTTTAGAGTAAAGAATACATTACTAGGTGTGTCACTGACAGTATCCTACGATACGGAAAAGGACGTTAAACTTTAGTAAATGTCAACAGATGTTAAAGCTTTACTTCATACTACACCGAACATTAAATACTATATACAAGCAGTTCTATTGCAAATATTATATATCGAATAATGTATATAAACAATGCATACTTCTATACACTTGCTTTATATACAATAATAACTCATACATACACATTTGCATACAACTACTGAACACACAGGTTTGTATTTACACATTTAACATACAAACACATACAGATATATGTAAATACTCATACAATGCATCTGCATATATATAAACAATTATAATATCGTTTGAAATGCCTAGCAATAATTTCGCATACTTGTAAATTTATTCTTCTGGGCGAGTCTCTGATATCATCTGAGAATGAGGCAACAGAAGTTAAACAGTTTTGCTCTATCGATGTATACTAACTACACTAGCTATGCACTTGTACTGCACATATTTCTACCTTTGAATTTTAAGAAATAAATCAGATTTTGCTATATTTCAACCTCATAAACTAATTTTAGTGTATGACAGTATGGCAGATATTTGTCCACATATTTTGTCATATAGCATTAAACAAAATATTATCATAAATAACAATAAATAAGTGTAGTATTAAAAATTGTGAAGGTTTAGCGTCTGTTTCCTCATCAAAGGATGTCGTCAGGGACAATTCATATTTCAACCTCAATAATTTAATTTATATTAATAAATATATTAATGCATAAGCTGACACTACAACAATACATTTAAATTATTATAGTATAATATTTAAGAGAATTTCACAATAAGGAATAACTGCAGTCTTAACAGTTATGAGCGATAATAAGAAGTTGCTGTGCTTTTATTGGTTGCTGAGATGGGAAGCCATCTTTCAACAGAACCACCTTTGTCTCGCCATAGTTAAGCATTAAAATATGACAGTTTTCAATAATTTTGTAAACTATCAATTAGGCTTCACATAATAATAAAAAATACACAGTATTGTTAAATGACATATCGAGATTAATATTATGTGGTTCACAACAACACGTTGGCATCCGTTTGATTGTTATCGCTTTCTAAAGTTTGTAATAGTAAATATGCACTATCTGTTATAAAAAAATCCAAGACCTCATATGAAATATCAGATTAGAAAAAGCATATAATTATATGTGTTAGAATTTAACACGGATATCATAGCCCACATGGTGTGCTCATTATTGAGACAATCAACATTGACTCAGAATTCGTGCTTTGGACCATAAAGCCCATAATATCGATTTAACATCCATTTCATAATCTGATGATATCGGGAAGTATTTAGATCCCTGTGAGGCGGCGAGCCCTGGATGAGCGCACCTAAGGACGAAGATAGAGAAGATCAGCACCACGGCTGGTGTGCTGGGTGGGCAACAACACAACAGTACCTATTTAGATAAAATAGTAAATCTTCTAGTTAGTGATATGTTTGAATGGTTAAATAGGGATTGAACAGGAATGTGCCTATTAAATCAAAATCGCCTAGATGTATTTCCAAATTAATAAAATTTCTAGTCTAGAACAAATTTCAATACTACAGAAAGAGACAGGGAATTCGACTAAGAGAATGGAAGAGAGAGAGAGAGAGAGAGAGAGAGAGAGAGAGAGAAAGAGAGAGAGAGAGTAAATAAATGCAAACAAAACCAAATGTCACAAGGATATGAAGAATAGAAAAAACACAAGTTTCAGAGAGAATTTAGGAGTTAATACACTCTAGAGACATAAGCATGATTAGAACTTAGCACCTACTGGTCGGGCGGCAAGCTTCCTAATTACTTCACCATTCAATCCATCGAGGAAATTACAAGCACAAATCTTACAAGTACCCATACATTGGAAGCAATACATATTCCTGGCAGATTATTAACAGTTTAACCTTCCGATGCACACATTATTTTACACCCTACAATGCACACCTGGGGTGCAATTGCACCCCAGTCTATAAAGTCGAAATAATCTTTAGTTTACATGTCCATAGTGGACTTTATTAGTTTGTGACACATAGATCTGTATACATACAACAAATATTACTCGCATATTTTGAATATTGGTGTTTTATAAGCAGATTGTAATAATATCTATCATTCACAATTTTTCGTTCTCTCAAAGCAGACAAGATAGTAAAATAGTAAAAAAAGATCAGCTAAACTAAATGAAATTAATCCTGACTAAAACATTATTGTTAGATCAGAAAATACACTTAATAACATATTGTGTGCTTAATAACAGGTGTGCAGAGTAGGTATAGTTACACTCTGAGGTATTGTAGAACTTGCCCCTATGGAGCTATCCGAGTGATAGCTGCAATTTTATATAGGTAGGGGATTCTGAGAGGCATTCCAAAAAGGATATGTCAAAATTTCAATTAGTTGCTGAATGGCACAGGCTTGAATGGGTCTGGGGTGCACTTGCACCCCAGGTGTGCATCGGAGGGTTATTCAGTCTATAATTAGAAAAATTACAAATTTAACGTCATATTCATCACCTGAAGAGCTCATCTGTAACAGGCCAGCAAGGGATTTGAACTGCACACTTAAGCGGCTTGAAATCCTAGAAGCTTCTGTTTGATTGAACCTTGCACGCTGCTACGCAATGATAGTTAACACTGTCGTTAGAGAAATAGGAATATTGATCACAGTGCTCGATGTTGTCGTGGACGATGGCAGCACAGGACTTGCACTGTTTTATATTTTGCTTTTTCTTCAGCTAATGCATTTGCAATCCTGAGTGTTCTGGTGGTTCGGAGCTGTCCGTACTGCGTAATGTATTCCACTCGGGACATCCCTGACGTAGCCTTTGAGTGAAGAGCTGGATGTTAAATCTTCGTTGATTGTTTGAATTATTGTTGCACAGAGTTAACCACGAGTTGGCAGAGCCGAAGTAACGCTGCAGCTAGAAACAGAAGACTTGCCAGGTTTAGAAACAGAACTTTTGCTAACACAAGAATTAACAGCAGAAGTTTGGCTTGTAACAATAACATCACTTAGACTATTAACAGAACTTTTGTAAGTCATTGAGTTAACGGCAGAACATTCTGCAATACCAGTAGCTATATATTCACTATGGTTAATCTCCCACCCTATGTTAGCACTTGAATTAACACAGGATATTCCTCTGACGATTTCACCAGGATTTTCACTTGAATTCTTCAAAGTCTTTGGAGTACTGTTACAAGAAACATTGTCAGAGGTAAAAAGAGAAGTCTTTGTACGATTAGCAAGAGTTCTTGAGGGACTAATGACAGAAGAATTACCATACTGAGCAACACCCCTAATTAGTGGACTACGTCGAAGGGAAACGACGACACTTATGTCAGAGTTACCGGGTGATGGGGAAAAATTGTACCTTCGTAGCGTGCGTTTTATTTCTGGACTTGTTGATAGCACTGCTTTTCTCTTGTCAATAGGTTGTTGTTGCCTTTTATTCTGTATCTTATCTTGCTGAAATCTCTTTGACACAATAGACTTTCTTTGCAACTTTTCTGATAACAAAGTTTCACCCGATGTTTCACTTGCTATTGTATCAGATATTGCACTAATGGCTGGCTGTATGGCCCCTGCTGATGTTGTTTTCATTAATGCTGTACTCATTATTGCTAGATTTTCACCCACGGTTGTATTTGTTGGAAATGATGCATTCATTGTCGACAGAGTTTCATTCGTTGTAGATAATGCTGTGTCTAATGTTGCATCACCTCTTTCTGATGTTGCACTTGTTGTTACCAATGTTTCACAGTTAATTGCTGCTGATATTGTGTTATTTATTGCACTGCTAGTTGCATTCTTTTCCAGTGGTGTGCTAGTCAATGTTGCACCATTTGTTGTAATAGTTGTTGGCAGTGCTGCGCTACTTGTTGCACTATTTTGTAATGTTTTACTTGTTGTACTATTTTCTAGTGTTGCTCTTGTTGTTTCATTCATAATTGTACTAGGTCTCGGTTTTCTCTTGAGCCTGCTCCAGCGTAAAGCCACTATAACCCTCTCACGCACTGACGGACTGTTAGATGGGGTACTTGGCGTATCTAACCCCTTCTTGACCTTCGACCCCACTAGAGAACCCATCTGCAACCCAATCTTAGATAAATTGGTTGACCCGACCTTTAACCTATCTTTAGATTCTACCTTTAACCCGACCTCTTTCTTATTCACTGATTCAACCTTTGACTCTAACTTTGTCCTGATTTTGGAGTTAGCCTTTGACCTATTTGTTGTCTTAACCACCTTTGATCTACTATCTGATGCAACCCCTACTCTAATATTTGATGGAGAACTTGACCAGACCTTTGCATGACCTGCAACAGGTCCAATCTGAGAAGTAAGGCTTGATTCACCTTTAGATTTATTTGGCTTTAATCCAGAGTTAACTTCAGATACAACCTTAGACCCACACTCTACCCCGTCCTTTGACCCTAGATCTCTCACCTGACCTCTATTTGACATTGATTGCAGTGCGACCACTGGACGACCAGCCAATCTACCAGACTTCCTGCGCTCAGAAGCTTCATCCATGATGATATTGGGTTCCAATGAGCCCAAGCCACAGAACCTCTCATCAGTCAGCTGCAGCACATCCTCGCACGCAGTTGCAGTGATCCAGTCACCCTGGTCAGCACCTGCTTCAACTATAGAAGCAGCGGCAGAATACGCTTGCGTTTGTTTTATATTAACTCGGCCGCTTCCAACTGACAAATGGTTGGGTTGACTGGTCTTAACTGAAGCATTGCTTGATTGATCGATTCCAATCAGCAAATGATTTGGATTATTTATTCCATCGGAATTATGGTTTGATTGACTGATTGCAGAGGTAGATATCTGGCCTGAAGTTGTAGTCGAAACTTGAGAGGTGCTGGGAAGATTGCCAGTGGAGACTGTAAAAGGTTTTGTTAAACACTTGGTCCTTTGACTGGTAGGAATCAGTTTGAAACTAGCAGATACAGAAGCACTGTTAAAGTTGATAATAGCTGTGGTTGTTGAAGCAGTCGCCAGAGTGGCACTGGTGGTTGCTTCAACATTAATGGCAGTAGATCTAGATAAAACTTCACCTGTTAAAGTATTAGCACAATCCAGGATCACCTTCTCTGGCTCTTTGAAGGAAACCTCCAGATCATTATCCTGCTCAAGCTCTCCATCCATCAATGTCTCACATGGAGTACTCTTTGGACAGACCCGCCTAATTCCAGAACTTTCTAGAACGGCGTTAGAAGTTAGATTTAAAGTTTGGCTTATTTTCACTAACCCCTGAGAATCATCTGAGGTATTCTGTGTAATAGTTTCGCCAATATGACTCGTCGCTTTAAGTTTATTAGTCTCAACAGATGCCTCGGAACACAGGCTAGGCTCATCCATGGGGATTCCTTCATCTAATCTTGTTCGCTTTCTCGTCCTACCGAAATATTCAACATCAGTTGAAACGTTTGGTACTCGTTTCTTTTCACCTACTGCACTTTTACCACCTTTAACTTCTACTTCAGAGACTGGAACAGTATCACATTCGCATGAAGTGAAACTATGTGAAACTTCAGACGTTGTTAAATTATTTGAAACAGCTGCACTGCTACCGGAAATCACATTATGTGACACATCAGAGCTCTCGCACAACGTTGTATTATGTGAAGCATTGGCTTTATCACATGTAATATTACCACTAGTGCTTGAAATAGTATAGTCTAACTTCTTCCTGGACACAAATCTCCTACTGGGAGTATTGCTCACCATGCAAACAGCAGATCCACCAACTTTAACCAAACCACTTCTTGTCAACCTCCTGTCATTTTCTAGAATTCCGCAAGACCACACTTTCTCTAGAGATTGATCACTGGCAGGAATTTCTATATCAAAATTTCTCATGGAATTACCCTGCCTAGTATTTACACCACACCCACTTCTACAGCTTGAATCCTTTTTTCTGTTACCAGACCATCTAGAGCTCAAGCCCATCCCACTGTCCTCACCCCTATCCCTAATGTCTATATATGGGCATGTTGCCACGGCAATGGCTTGATTGACAAGTGACGGAGGTGAATCACAGCTTGACTCTGCTAAATCCAGAGCATCCACAAGATCAGTCTCTGTGTTCATGTTCTCTGATGCAACACAGACATCCAGTGGCATTGAATAAAATGTGTCACTAGATGAAATAGAACTGATTATAGATACCGAGTCAAAGTCTCTTTCTGGCAATGTGCCAATTGATGTAACTGAATCGCTGTTTGATACGATGCCAATTGAGGTCACTGAGTCACTCTTTGGCACTCTGTCAATTGTGGTTAAAGCATAACTTCTTGGCGATATGCCAATATTAATTATTGCACCACTTTTTGGTGCTGTGTCAACTTTATTAGAAGTACAACGACTTGGCAATGTGGCAATCTTTGTTCTAGCTTTACTTCTTGAAATTGTGCCAAGTTCATTTGGAGAATCACTTCTAGGCAGTATGGCAGTATTAGTTACAGCATCACTACTTGGCAGTGTGCCAGACATCTCACCAACATATGTCTGGCTGCTCTCAATGGAATCAATCAGATCAGTTATAAGATCACCACAGCCCAGCGCAGGTCGTGTCCACCTCAGAGCTGTATCATCTTCAGAAGACTCACATGAGGTTCTTGACACAACAGAAATAATACTAACTTTTAAGGTACCATCTAAGGAAGAATTGGCCTCTAGGATACCTTCATCACCGGATGGTTCAATCTGAGCTCGAAGCATCTGATAAGGTTTAGTTCTGATAGTATCATCCACACATTTAGATCCTTCTACCCAATTCTTAATGTTCAAAAGCTGTCTCTTGGACTTTCTAACTGTAGCTACACTTTCTTGATTCGTACTCGCACTGTCTGTCTGGCTCAAATCCTCTGTGTGTGTGTTCACACAGTTAACGACAGACAAAGATGTGGACTCTAAACAGGATGAATGGATTATATCTCTATTCCTAGGATCCCAATGATTACAAATATTCGATGCACTGCAAGCATCTGCATCAGTTGTAACAGCTTTATCTTTATCCTCAATTGCAGTAGATTTATCAGCAGATTCGTTAGGCATAGCAACAGCAGCATTGCCCTGGACAGCTTTATCCTTAGCTGCAGTAGCTGCAATCTTACTCCTAGCAACCAATGGTTTAGCTTTACCAGCTACTGTAGTCTTAGCTTCAGCTGCAGACGCTCCATCTAGATTAGCTTCACCCGGAGAAGGCCCGTCTAGATTAGCTTTATCTGCAGTAGTTGTATTGCTTGTAGCCTCTGTCTCTGTAGGTTTAGCTTGAATGGCTGTTTTCTTTGCAGTGGAAGCTTTATCAATACTGGCTTTTACCTTAGCAGGTGTAGCAGAAGAAGTAGTATCTGAACTAGGTTTAGTTTTAGCAGCTATTACTGAAGGAACTTTAGAGGTAGCATATATCTCAGAAGTAGCTATATCTGTACCTACAGCTACAGCTGTATCTAGAGTAGCTTTTGCTTCAGAGGCGGTATCTGAAGCAGCTTTTGCTTCAGCAGTTATATCTGAAATAGCCTTAGCTTCAGCAGCCTTATCTGAAGTAGCATTATTTTTAGCAACTGCGACTATAATTGCTTTTGCTTCAACAGCTTTGCTCTTATTCACTTTGACAGATCTCTCTGATTTGATTTTAGCTGTAGCAGTAATTGCAGTTGGATTAGTTTCAGTTGCACTAGATTTTCCTAGAGTAGCTTTATCTGCAATAGGAGTGTTCAAAGTGGCTTTTGCTTCAGCAGCTGTATCTGAAATCGCTTTTACTTTTGCAGCTGTGTCTGAAATAGCATTGGATTTAGGAGCAATATCTGAAGCAGCTTTTGCTTCAGAAGCGATATTTGATGATGCCTTTACTTCAATTTTGTTTTTATCTGCTTTGGAAGCAGTTGTCAGCATATCATTATAGCTATCAGCAGCCTCAGAGGGCAACAATTCAGATGCTGCAGACACTCCGATCTCTGAATCATCGCTAAACATTTTACTCTGATTCAACTCCTGTTGTTGTTGACTTTCTAACAGCTTTAGTTTCTCCTGCTGATTCTGCTGAAGCAGCTTTTGCTTGTGCTGTTTTTGCCTCTCCTGCTGCTGCTTTTGCTTCAGCTGATTCTGCTTTTCATGATCCTGTTGCTTTTGCTGAATTTGTCTATTCTTTTGCTGCAGCAGCTGCTGCACCTCATGTTGTCCCTGTTGTACGCTACTCTGCATCTCGTGCATTCGTTGCACATTGTTTGACAACAGCTGCATTTGCTCTAAGCTCTCATGCATCTGCTGCTGAGGCCGAAACTGTTTTGTAGGCTCTGGCTGATGCATGGCAGCCTGTGCCAGCTGCTGCTGCTGTAGGGGCTGCTGAAGTCGCAGCTGCATGCTGTGCAGCAGCTGCTGTTGGAACTGCTGCTGCATGTGCAGCTGACTGTAGTAGGCCTGCTGCTCTGTGTGATGTCCTAGCAATGACTCAGCAGTGGAAACCGGGGGATTTACACAGTCCAGGACATTCGTAGAACCCTGGGGAGTGATGAAACCCTGGGAATTGGAAACCTTGAGATGTGTAGAACCCTGGAGATTAGAAACCTGGGGATTTACAAAGCCCTGATGATTAGAACTCTGAGGATTTGCTGAACCCAGGGAATTTGCATTACCTTGGGGATTATAACCACCCCAGGGTAACCCAACCACACCTTTCCCCACTCCTCCCACCCCCTCCCCTCCATTCACCCCTCCCTCCATCTCCCTCTCTTCTTTCTGCTGCATCTCCAACTGCATGATTGTGCGCACAAAGTGTGTCCGCACGCGAAGTGGGTTGAACTCTATGCGCCCACTGGGGTTGGCGCAGCCTTCACGAGTGCAGCCACAGGGGTAGGACATACGATCTACCTGGCAGTGTATGCCCCATATAGCGCAGTAACAGGTGGCTGGGTCACAGACTATCTGTAGGCATAAATCAATCAATCAATCAATCAATCAATCATCAATGGTATAAGGATATATTTGGGTGGCAGCACTGTCGAATGTTTACTTTAAATTCCTATGCGATTTTATGCCGTTTTTATCAAATATCTCCTGGATTGGTAATAAACTTTTCATCAAACTTCGCCTACTTTCATTAAAAGATTGTAACTTAAATTAGAGCTGTTGCCGTATTTAAATCTCTTCTTCAAAGTCCTAAAAATCTAACAACAATCCATTTAAGATTTCC
>JAQFZF010002793.1:0-12012 GCA_034695365.1 Enchytraeus norvegicus
GGTGTATTTGGAAATTCTATGGTCCGACTCCGACATGTAAGCCGGAATTCATGATGAGTGCTTCCTTGGAACCAAGGATGTTGGACATAGTAAGTTTAAAAAACTATATTTTCGCTTCTGACATTGGCAGCTCTGCTCTCCATGTAAACAAAATTAGTAAAAACAAATCCAATTGTTTTTAATAATAAAATTTCACTCAGCAGGTAAGAAAGAAAATTAGGCGAAGTGCATTATGCCTAATTGTCATCATAATTCTCTGTATATTCTGGATCTGAACTGTCATATTTCGTTTAATTAAATTACATGATTTCTCATAATTGATCTTTTCCATTTTTTACAAAAATAAATCTCAAAGTCAGATCAATCAGCAGCAGCTTTTGGTAATCCTGTCAACGGCGGTCCCAAATTATTCATTAGGTATTTACTACTTACTACAGCTGGTTTTAGCAGCGGCGGCTCGATCAGAGTTAGCTAGCTAGCGCCAGTGGCCAGCCTACAACTCAACATGTCACAGACACACAGTCGAAAGGCGAATCGTTGAATGCACACTGAAGCAACTGCTGTGGTTATAACCAGTGAACTCGGAGGAGGGAGCTGGAGTGACCAATGCCCCCGGTCATAGGGCCCCCTACCGCCCCCCCGGTAATTCGAGCACTGGTTACAAGTACGATATATTAATTTGATTTATTTCCTCAAATTATTGTAATCAGATATGTCTTCTCGATGCGTTGTGAGTCCAACCCCTATATATATACCCCTGTTATTTCTTCTTTGTCACCAGGCGCGGATTTAGGGGGGGCGGGGGGATCCCCCCCTCTCCCTCGAGTCAAGGGGGGCCAACTAAAAAAATTGAATGTAAAAAAGAGCAAATTTTTGAAAATTGTGCATTAAATCCACATAGTTTGACGTTTTGGTCCCCCGACTCCCCCTCTCGATTGTCTTGCCCCCCGACCCCCACTATCGATTGTCTGACCCCCCACTTTTTTTGCCTTGACCCCTCCCTTAAAAATGCATGTAGTTGGCCCCCCTAAAAAAATCCTAGATCCGCCACTGTTTGTCACCGTTGTTATTAATTTTTTATTTTTTATTATTCACTTGTTTCCTTTCAATAACATTTTTATCATATAAATCAGATCAAATCAATAACAGGTTAACGTCCGGTTCATCATCTGACGACGATATCAGGGACGATATCGTGTGTTATATTTCACCCATGCGAATATAATTTTATAATTATCAAAGACATTGTGATCAGGCACGAATTTAGGAGCAACCGTAGGGGGGTTCATGATCTGAGGGAGTGGGGGAGGCCCCTCGATTTCAAAATAATTGTAATTTGCCCCATTAAAATATCTATTTAGACTATTTTGGACGCTTCCCCCCCTCCATCAGCCTTGATCTTAGACTTCGCCCCGTTCAAAAATATAGCCTACCTGTACTTGCCCCCTTCCCTAAAAAATTTCTAGATCCGTCACCGATTGTTATATTTTATGGTCTGTCTTGTCGTAGGCAGATTATAGACTGGGGTGTCTAATATGTCTATATAGCCTTCTATTTGCATATGGTGTGAGACCTCTATTCTTTGGCAGAGTCTCTCGATCACTCTGCATAGATTCAACACAGTATGCTTTTGCGACTCTTTTAACCCAGTAGATCTCGAGCAGGTGGGTGACGATTTAATTGAAAACGACTCTTTGTATAATATAATTAATTCTTTGCAGTGGCGTAGTGGGGCAAAGTGGCGCCTGGGGCAAAAATTTTGTTTTGTGGAGTTGATGACCTTTTTTTGCTCTCTGCGCTCACCAGAGATGTAATTATATCACTATTTTCAAAAATGCCTCCCCTTTTTCCTAAATGCCGCCCCTAGGACAAGTGCCGCCTGGGGCGGTCGCCCCACTCGCCCCCCCCCCCCTCTCTAAGCCACTGATTTTAAAAATAAATCCGACTGACAGGAAAATTCGGCTGATATTCGGCTTAGCCGTAATTTTGTGTGAAATTGAAATTTGGCTAAATTACGGCTGAGGTTGAGTTATAGTGCAAATGTGGCTAATTTACGGCTAAGAATTTAACAAAAATACGGCTAATTGACGGCCAATCTACAATGAACAGCATTTCAGATTGAAGAGTATGTTTCTGGCTAACATCTCTGATGAAATAAACTTTATTAGGCTTTTTTAGGATTTATAGATGTATTGTAGCCTAAGTGTAGCTTATGAGTTGAAAAGTACCGGGCAATTAGCAAAATTTGTGACTATGAACTTTTTAAAAAGTAGGGTTAGATATGATGCTATCATTTAAGAGTGTTATTACTGTTATCTAGCAAAGAAATTTAAATACTTTTATTAATAAAATATAAGCCTATTCGGCGCGCCGAATATTTTTAGGCGGATTTTCGGCTGATATGAACAATTCGGCGATCGGTGGCGGCTGACAGCACACTATGACGATAGGTATTTACACAAGTGGCTGTACCGGCTTGTATCACTCTGCAGCTGAACTTCACTTAAGTCTAAGCTGCTGTGTTGCTGCGGTGTAAACAGCACTCAGCTGCTTAACATTTATTTATTTAATTTTTTAAAAAGTATAAGAGATAGAATTCTGAAATTTGATACACTTAATTGTATGGTCATTCTACGCTATTGGTGAAAATTTCAAGAAAATCGGACTTAATTGGAATTTGGGACCGCCGTTGACAGGATTACCCAGCTTGTATATAGCGCACTGTTAACTTGTGTCTCAGAAGCGCAGTGATTCTAACGAAAGAAAGTTGTTTAACTAAACTATTTTCTTATCTAAAAAAGTAGTTTAATTACTTTTTTAAACTAAACAAAAAAGTAGTTTAACTTTTAGCTAAATTTAGTTAACTACTTAACAATTTTTTTTTAGGCAGAGTGCAATGCTTTCTATATGAAGTTTTATCAAAACCCATTGAGGAGCCTAACTGAGCCAGTTCTAAAGCCCACTGGAAAATTACTATTCCACAATATTAATCAACAAGTAAACTTAATTCTGTAATAGTAAATTGTGTTCTGCAAAATTGAAAACTCGCTAATGCATTTATTTGTAATAACCTTGCTCACAACTTATTCAACTATTATTATAAGCAAAATTGTTCACTTTAATGACAAAAAAAGTAGATTAGCGAAATAGTTGCTAACTGAAAATGTCTTTTAACTACACTTTTAACTAATCTTAAAAAGGTAGTTAAATTGTTGCTCTAACTAAAAAAGTAGTTGAACTAAATAGTTAACTGCTTTTAGTTAACTATTGCCCATCACTGCAGAAGCGCTTGTGAAAAAGAAAGGGTTCTTCTTCCAAAGGCCACCCACAAAAAGATTCTAGCATTAAAAAATTCCTAAAAACGCCGTAAAATATGGGTAGAAATTAGGGTTAGGGTTAGTGGTAGGGTTAGGCCTAGACCTAATAAAACCCTAAACCAGACTTCGTGTAGGTTCGTCCAAGCAACAAACGGATTGCAGCACGTGATTTGTCTAGTCAATACGCATCCAACGGTATATAGCATGATATCAAGTTTTTGTGGGTGGTCTTCGGAAGAAGAACCAGAGAAAGTCTCGAAAGTCAACCTTTCTATTAGTTACAAGGTAGTGCTAGTAGAGTGCCTAGGTCTACCATGATGATATTTGGCATCTTTAACCAATGCCGATGATGCTGAGCTGTCATTTATTTAATACATAATTAGAGGAGTCCGGATCTGATAAAATAATAGTCTATGGTTAAGACTGGTGCCTATGCCATATTTTATTCGGCTCTGGTAACGAGACGTGCCTGTGTCATATTTTATTTACTTGTTGTGTTAGGGTTAAGGTATAGTTTTGGGCTAGGTTTGGCTTAACCTCTACCCCAGCCCTAAACCCAAATCTAACTCTAATTTATTATACACAATCTGTGCAAATTTGAAGAGAATCTGTCAAATTGTATTGACACACGCTCGACTCTTTACCAAAGCCTTTTATTCACCTGTTGTGGTAGGGTCATGGTACGGTTTGGGGTTAGGGTTGGCTTAACCTTCACCCCAAATCTAACCCTAAATTTATTCCACACTACTGTATCTGTGAAAATATGGAAAAAATTGGTCAAATTGTATTGGCACTGACCGAGTCTTTATGAGAGACGATTATATATGCAGACCTGTGTAATGTCTCCTTTGTTATTTCCTACTAAGAAAATGAGAATTAAATCAACCAGTGTATTGTACAATGTACAATCGTTGTTGTTGTAGATCTATTATAACAGGATCATCATGTTGAAATTCTCTCTCAATAATTGGTCGAGCCAAATTCTGCGGCAGCTCGGTCGCCTGCAGAAAAAGGGCACATTCTGCGATCTTGAGTTTCACTGTTCGGACTCGGGAAGTAAAGTGTTCTCACATTCTTGTGTTATGGCCGTTGTGAGCGAGCAGATACGAACGTCACTGCAGAACACCGTGAAGGGCCAGTGCATCGTCAAACTCGACACTATCACGTCATCGACCATGCTGATGATTCTTAAGGCGGTGTACTTCGGTCAGCTAGAGTGCGAAAATATCATTCAACTGAATTGCTTGTATACTGCGGCACAGAAGCTGGGTATTACCATGATTCTCGATGCACTGACTAAACAGTCTCAGTCAAGTGAGAATGTTGATTCCAACATCGTTGATGCAACTGCCGGCTTACAGTTACCGGAAGTTACCGAAACTTCTGCAGCAAGAAACCATACGTCCGGCAATTGGGTTTCGATTAGTCAACAACAAGTTTTTGTGGCAGAAAATGTTGAGGCTATCGATAGCAAAGCACATTTCTGCACTGTTAATCAGCAGATTCAGCAATCCAACAGCCAATCCAGTGTGGGCTCTGTAACGCTGAGAGCTAACAACATGGGGGCGACAAATGAGAATGGATCTAATCGATATTTTGGAGTTATCGATAACATTTTGGCTCCATTTCAATCAACAGAATTAAGAGCAAGCAGTCTTTCTGATGGGACTAATACGCGTGATAATATTGTGAGGCAGCCTAGTCAGAGCAACATCTTGCATACTGTATCAAATAATGGTGTCAATTCCTTCTCAAATACAAACAACAGTTCAGGTCAGACAGGTGTGAATGCCATCTCAAATAATTCAAATATTATTAGCCAATCACTGCCCGAACTACACGATATGATGGGAAACACGTATCAAGCTGGTGGTATAAATAATTCGCAGCCTTCTGGATTACAACATATTATGGGCGGTAACTCCAATCAACCCATGACTGCCAGTCATTTGCAGTCCGGACAACATATTGGAGGTAATTCGAATTTGCCAATCTCTAACGGTCACTTGTTACCTTCAATGCAACAAAGTCCTACGAAGCAGCTAAATATAACGGATCTCCTGCATCCTATAGCAAGCTGCAGCAGCTTACGACAGCGTAGTACTAATGGATTCACTGGACAATCAAGCGTAAATAATATTTCCAGTTTAACTGATTATAATTCTGCAGTATCCAGCAGTGGATTTACAAACGAAAGCAATACCGATATAACATCAATGAGCTCTCCATTGTTGTCTAAATGTATGAAAATCGATATCCCTCCTATTCATATGGAATCAGCGTCGTCTCGAGTTATTGTCCCATTGTCAAATATATCTTCTAGTAAATTGGTCGACAGAGATCTCAGCAAGGAGAAAAGTAATAGTAGTGCTCGCAGATTGTCTGATAACCAGCAAGGGTATGAAGGTCCACCTTGTTCAGAAGCAACGTGTAATACATTCTCACCAAAGGAAGGTTCTCTGGGTAGCCTATTGGCTGCGATGAGATCACAAAGAACATCAAATGACAGCAGTTTACCCAATGCAGTCTCCCCAAAGAAAGTAGCACAAGGCAGAACGTTAGCTGCAAAGTCATCAAATGACGGTGGTTCATCTGGACAACAAGTAACTGAAAGCACAAGGAGATCCAAGGCCGCTTGTGGTACGTCTCCCCTCAAGATGGCTTCACAAGACAGTGTATCGGGGTCTCTGCACTCTCAAATTTCGTCGGATGGCGGTTTGTTTTCTGGACGACAATTACTCAAATCCCCTATCAATGCCAATGCTGCGTGTAATACAGTTGCACCAACTAATACGTCATTGGACGGTACTTTGACTTTTATGCAACCTGATATATCATCTATGCAAGTATATATTCGGAAAGCACTGAGTAAGACTGGAAAAGGTTCAGGATTGGCTGGGAAACGGGATAGTCTCCCCACACACTCTCTGTCGATATGTAATATTCCTATGTCATGTTCGAATGAGCCGAGTACTGTGTCACTTCCTGTGTGTACCGCAGTACCTCCTGCCAGATCTGCAGTACTTTCTGCCAGTACTGTAGTAGTATCTACCAGTACTCTAGTAGTACCTGTCAGTACTGTTGTAGTACGTGCTAGTACCTCAGTTGATGATATAACCAAGCAAACTCCGGCCACTCAAGGTAGAAAGAAGAAGGGTGAACAAGATTCGACATCGACTCGAGGTGGAAAGAAGAATAAGAATGATTCTGCGAAGAGATCTTCTTCAAATACTGGTATTTAATTTTTATTATAATGCTTACTCGCATGATTGGGATAAATATTTTGTAATTAATTTGAAGTATGTTAGAAGTACTGAACGACTTCAAGACTGCTCTTTTTAATATAACCTAAAGGTAAAGGTACACCATATAGTTCAGAATTGACCCCTAGGTTTCTGAGCTGATCTCGTTTCAAAGCGTTCACCACACAGGTGACAAATGTCATTAGTCTAGCGGCAAGGTCGCCGGCCCCACTTTCAATCCAAAATAAATGTGCCAGACCCGTATTTACCATTTGCAATCTTCTGAAGCAGTCACCTGCAACGTACTAATTGCTTCAATTAACCGACCCCGAGAGGGATGGAGGACTTGGTTGGCCAATTGTACATCTGAGATTTTACTCTCTGATTGCTCGACCGGGAATCGAAACCTGGACCTCATGCGCAAATTTCGACACAAATTGGCTGACGCTCTAACCAACTGAGCTATAGAGACGTACTATAATATTGCCTAAACGCATGTAAATTACCAATACAATATTTTACAATGAGGATTTAACTTCCGGCCAAGCTGGTGCATGGCCTTTTGTATTGCTTTAGCATGTTGATATGTACATGTTTACAAGTAACAAACTTGCAATTATTATCAGAATCTGTTAATTGCTTGATTGATTGATTTATGAACGATTTGGATAATTACTAAATGGATTGATTGATTGATATTACAACAGAGTTTCAAGTAGTTGACACTACAAGGCCAATGGACTCTGTTGGCAATCAACAGGGTGAGGGGTCTAAGCAGACTGCAAAGAGGTACATGTTAAAAATATTCTTAATTGTTTGTTCATAATTGGGTTCAATTCATTAAAAATTCTACTTGCAGTGCTTCTTCACAGCAAATTTTAGTTAAAGAAAGGCTATTAGTAATAGTAGTTGTAGTACAATGGACAACTTAAATGGCCTACAGGTATACTTTATTTAACTACTAGAGTTGAGTACCATCTACCAATTATGTGTTACGAGAGTCACCCTCGCAACTTCTATAGTACAACTCGAACGATATGAAACTAATAAGAGGCGTCCGAGCAGCTAATCGAATAGAGAATAGCCTATGAATAGCCTGACTGCTGTAGTATGAATTCGTCCTTAGATGCGGACGTTAAATTCTATGCTTTGATAGTACTAAACTTCTTTATTCCAAATTGTAAGGCTAGTATTCGAAAAATGTATACTTGAAAGTTATAATTTTGTAGTAAAGAGATTTTAGTGGTTTTTTATCAACTTTTCTTTGTTTGTTATTTGCTCATGCTTATTGTTACTGTCTGGCTAATAATAGCAAATGTATTGCTATTAAATGTATTGCTGAGATTAAACAAATATATATTAATAAATATGCATAAATACAATTGAGTTGAAGTAATTGATGTTTGTTGATGGTTCAGCTTAGTGCAGCTTGCAGGACTCCGCTATTGTGACTATGTAAAGCTCTGTGTGATGTTATTGCAGGTGGTTTCAAATTGCTTTCCTGAGTATGAAAATATCTGCATTAGTTGGCTTTTACGAAACATATGCAGTTTTCAATTGGTCTATTCTGAAGTTTCCCAGAACCAATACACTATAAGCACTGTCTAAGTGCTCTATTATTTTTATTATTTTTATTTCTATGTAATTATTAAAAATACAGTAATATTACATTGACTGTATTGCAGATTATTGTTATTGTATATGTCATATTTACTTTGCTATATACAGATGTGGCAGAGGAGGTGGGGGTAACAGAGGGGGGAGAGGCGGAGGGAGGGGGAGGGGTAAGGCTAACAACACTCAAACCGCTCTGATCCAGTTCAACGGAAGACATATCCGTCACAAGTGGCGTGTGGAGCATTTGGACGGCAAGGCGGACACTTATAGCTGGTACCGCGGCTACGTGGTAAGGGCTGAGAGCGGTGTAGATGGTACGCCGAATTGTACACACATGGTGCGGTATGATGGGGACGATTTTGTGTATCAAGTTAACCATCTGTACGAAGATTATAAAGAGGGTTCGTTACAGTTGCTGTAGGTGCTTGAATCCCTGGCTTACCCATCTCTCATAGTACTTACCTTTGAGCAATATATACCTAATTGTGTTCACGTCATGGTACAATACGACGGTGACGATTTTGTTGTGTATCAAGTTTATCAATAACATCTGTTTGAAGATTACAACGAGGGTTCGTTACAGTTGCTGTTGGTGTTTGAATCCCTGGCTCATGTGTCTCTCATAGTGCGGAGGAGCAGTACTCCTAGTTACATACATATGTGACCTGCCGCGGCAAATATAGGCGCTTGTCGCCAAAAAAATCCCGAGTAAAATGCAGTTAAAGTTTCCAATTTTAATAGCTAGCTTATGTATATATATAAAATTTGTTAAACTTTAAATTTCTATAACTTTGGATAGGGTAGTCAGATTTAAGCAAACTATATGTTATTTTTGAAGGTCTTACTGAACAATGGAATAATAAACCATTTTTGATTTTTTGTGACAAGCGCCTACATTTGCCATGGCGGGTCACATATGGTACGATGGATACGATACCAATGTGTCCGAGAGGCGGACTTAGATGATACATAATTACTAGTGAGATTATATACCTAACAGTAAGTTGGCTAATTAACGTAGATATAATGTTAAGTTTGGATTATAAACATGTGTTTACAAATGAGGATTAACGTCCGATTCCTGACCCGAAGGCTATGTCAGGGACAAATGCTAATAAACCTATAATTAGGTGATGCAGTTACACATGCAATACTGGCTGAAATTGGCAATAGGTTAGCATTTTTCTCTTAACCAGTTCAAGAATTGACCTGCAATTCATTGAATTTTATTCTAAGTTCATTGTCTCCTGCAATGTTTATCAGTATTGTGCTCGTAAGATATTTCATGTTATGCTTCAGCTGTCATTGTTTTCTAAGAGATTTTCTGTAGTATATATGTATTCGTTTATTGACAATCGCATATTGCTAAACAACACACATAATACGTAACGAAGTAACGGTGAATAATACAATAATTATGCAAAAAATACATAGAGAGAAATAGAGACAGATAGAGAGAGAGACATGGAGAGAGTCAACTAGAGACAGGGATAGAGTGTGAGAGAGAGACTGGATGAGTGTGACAGAGAGGAAGGGGGACAAGATCTGAAAATGTTCAGTCAATTGTGTTTACGTTTGTTTATCGACAGACTAATAAAGATAGTGCATAATTTGTGAGAAGTTGTGAAATGATATTATGTTGTTGGTGCCTTTGTACATTCACTCGTTTTGTCATTTTATTTTTGTATGTTGTTTAGAGCAATAGAATGTGACTGTCAATGAGTGAAAGTGACATTGTTGAATCCGTCAAACATAAGAATAGACCAACCGAAAGCTGCACGACAGTGCACGTGTTTCGTAGTAGCTGACTAACACGGTCACTGGTTATTTAGATCCCTCAGAAAATGATATTGTTTTCACTATTGTAATGACAATAGACCAGAAAAGGGCACTAAAATTTGATAGTAAAGAATTCTAGATGTTAATAGTCATATTTACTTATTTTGGTATGACGAATTTGATAGGATTTGCAAATCCTATCAAATTACTATTAAATCCTATTAACTTTTCGGCAAATCCTCGCTCCATTATAGCTATAGAAGGCTGGTCAACATTGAACTTTTCTTGTCTATAAGAACAATTGAATGCAGATTGGCTCCTAGGTACATAAAAGCTTTTATGTTTGTTTAAGATAAGTTTTATGATTATTCTTTTATAGACATACTTGTTGCAATCCTTAAGCAAGCTACATTACTCTCCAGTGCTATGGTTCCTGCAGTTCGTGTGCATTTAACAAGACACGCTCTAGTGACTGCACTAGCTAGCCGAGTTTGGAACGAATCCAGGCAATCTCGCCATCAGGCGAGAACAATCGCATTAGCTATTATTATTATTAGTTTAATAAGTATGTTGAAGTAAACTTAGCGGATGTTAAGAGTGATCTCCTGAGTTGCATATTTATGGTAATTAATGTTACATCTTTTGCCATTTGATCAATTTTTACAATTGTAATTCTGATGCGGGCTGCAGGGGCTTCTATCTCTCCCCCCCCAAAAGCATGTAGGTAAACCCCTCCCCCCCCCCATCCTCCAAGGAAACTTTTCATGCAGAGTTTTCAACAAAGAAATCTCCCCAAAGTTTCTGCAAAAAATCCCCTCAAGCTATTTTTGGAGGAAGTTTGTCTCCATGTATATATGATCTAGAAGCCCCCCCCCGGTGGGCTGTCATGCCGGAGGTGAACAAATATGTAAAAAAAATTATAATTATCTATTAGGCTACAGTATTCAGTATTACATTGTCTTCTCACTCTTTCTTCATAGTTCTGTCTCACTGTCTCTCTCTGTACTGCTACTGATTTGATTGATTACTCATATGCAATCGTTTTGTATTGATAATTCTATGCATATAATAATTGTATGTCTATTAAGTTAGTCTTAACATTTACTGCAGTGCATGGTGAAAATAAATACACTATTACTCATTTAGGGCTACTGTGGAGTTTTTCATAGATATATAGGCCTAATTGTAGGTCTACTTATTGATTGATCTGTTAACCAACTTTACAATAAGTTACAAAGATATTTCACGATTGTTTGGAACAATCGTGAAATATTTTGTATATACTAGTGGCTGAGATAATTAATCATCTATTGGTATAAACTGCTGCACAATTTTGTGTATTGACAATAGCACTCGTGCCACAATTCAAAAGATTTTGATTCAAGTTTAGACCGAGTCTGTGATCGGGCCAACCAAGTCATCCTTCCCTTCGTTAATTGGAAGCAATTTGTACAGTAGGGTGCATCATTTTGCCCCTTTTTTTCAGAATGTCTTGTCCCTAGGCTTAAAATTTTCCTTTCATCATCAATATAACCCTGTGCAAATATTTAAAAAATCAGAATATATTTAGGTGTCCCACCTCCATTTTAAAAAAAACCGGCTTTGGGGTTATTGTATACTGTATACATTTGATCACGTATGTAGTCTTTTGCGTCAATTAATTTAGACTGGGAAGGAATGTATAATAGTTTTCTATATTGTTTAACATTCTATGCTTGTTGTAGATGCTGAGTGCAATAACTGTATTATTATTCTCAGATTAATGTGTTGAAAATGGATGTTGATCATTCAGTTAGAATTATTGAAGACGACCAACAAGCGGCTGCTACGTCTGCGCATGTTTCTGACACTGAAGAAGTGGCATCTACGTCTGCGCATGTTTCTGACACTGAAGAAGTGGCATCTACGTCTGCGCATGTTTCTGACACTGATGATATACAATCGGAACTACATTCTCCAAAAACTTCTGATTGCAATGGATTGCTCCGAAGCTGGCAACTCTGCATTGGGATTCAAAACAAATGCCATCACTGACAAATAAGAATATTACTCAGGAG
>JAQFZF010002794.1:0-12011 GCA_034695365.1 Enchytraeus norvegicus
TAGGCCTATATATAGGCCTATCGTACTCATAAAAATGTACTTGAAGCTGGTGTCTAATGCCTAATACCTACCTAGTCAGGTCGCACCATCTGGTAAAAAAAGCCTCCGACTTGGTGTCCGATCTGGTGACCAGACCTGCCTTTAATTTTTGCTGACGTGGCAAATGAGCTGGTTGCTCGGACGGTCTGGCACCGCCACTGGTATAATGCAATGGGGGCTATTCTATATAAACTGTTTCTCCTTGAGAAAAACCAACAATATATACCGTACTCAATAATAGCTGACAAAATTACTTATAGACTAATGAATGATAGGCACTATTGTAAATACAATCATGCAAGAAATAGTATAATTATAAACATACTGAACATTCAAGATAAGGCTCATTAGGCTACATAAAATAACTAATTTAAGGCACGTTAGCAAAATGTTAATAGAATAATTTATAAAATACATTGCACCATACAATAAATAGCAAGATAAAAAGAACAGTGATCATTGTTTTGCGTAACTAATATAATAGGCGTTGATATAATTTAAAAGCACATTGAAAAGTAAACAGCTGATTAACATACAATACATAACTACAACTATATAAAACTGGAGAAAATAATAAACTAGCCTTTAAGAATAATTGTAATGAACAACTAAAGTAGAAATAATCAACCTAACTGTTGAAGTCGTAGACCTATGCTTATGAGCTAACCGCTTTGAATAATTTTATAGGCAAATATTTGTCAGAAAATAACCTACTGTAGGCACTATTAAAACAAATAATTTTCCTACCTTTAGACAGCTCCACAATGAGTCTACGACTCCACATGCTTAGAATAAAAATTACCGGATCTGCTAAGACGATTGGCACATCGGTTAAGTGTCCGACAGGGGTTTCATTGGTTCACGGCTAGAATTCAAGGGCTCGCCAGTCACTGATGTATGCCACAAAACTGACGCTAAATTCGGATATAGCCTACGACGATAATATTATAAATGTACGCGTATTTATAAACAAATAATAATTGTCCCGACGATTTTGGTCCTTGAAGTCATCTTTATTAGGTCATGGCCCCATCACATTCATAGTCCTAATAAAAATCCTTCTATTGCTGATAGCGAGTCATTTGAGCAAGACCTGGTGTTGTATTCAAAGAATACTGATTCATCAAAAATGAAGAATTGAGGGGGGAAGCACCACCGGTCGGAATATAGACCGGTTCAAGACCGGTATTAAAATAAGGATTCGAACTCCCACCTTGATTTCCCATATAACCCCCTCCAGTGATATTATTTCCTCCACCGGCTAAGGCAGCTGCAGCTAGTGACGTATACATTGGGCATGCCTGGGCAGCAGCTTGCTCGGCTGAAGCAGCTGGGCCGATGTGGTGAATGTTCGGCGAGCCTGGTGCTATCGCAGCTGCTGCTAGCGACGAGGCTGCATAGCCATTGGTCGCCTGATAGTCCAAATAATGAGCAGCTGAGCCAGCAGCTGCTGCTGACATGTGATTGGTTGGAGCTTGAAGAGCTGGTAGGCCTGCGCTAGCAGCAGATGGGAATTGTGAGGTTGCAGCTGAGAATGGATAATGTAGGCCAGCTGTAGCAGCTGTTAGTAGAGCGTTGTTAGCTGTTGTACCCGTGTAGTAGATAAACTGTGGCGTCCTGTGTAAAATCAATCAATTAATGCGAATTTTACGTCCGTTTTATCATTTTAACGACGACATTGGGAACGTCTCCAGCGACATTTGAATTGTCAGCCTGTCCATCTCCACCCAAACAGGAGTAGAAAAAAAATGTTGCAAGAGTTCGGTGCAGTTCGTTTGTAAATAAACCAATTCCATTAATAAAAGGAGAAGATGACTAAAAATCAGAAATTGTAAAACACTGGGGAAATAAAAGTGTGTCATAGACAACGACATCATACACATAACAATATGCAATACATGTTATCAGTGTGCTAGAAGTTAGATGGATTCATGGATAATAGAAGTCTCTATACATGGTTGATTGTGATTTATATTCAGATGATGTTCATTGTGATAATTATTACCTCGTGTTAGACTGATAAAAATTTATTTAGCTGTAATGACTAATGAGTTGAACAGCTAAATGCCATTTTGAATCAATTTAATATTTTTTATACAACTGGCCTAATGTGGTAATGACTATCTGTCCAGATGTATTCTATGTAATACGACATATCCTTAGAAGTCCATGTACTAACCCAGTAGCCAGATGAGGAGATCCAATATAGGTAGGGAACCCGTAGCCTCCCGCTCTGAGAGCAAATGGGAAAGCTGCTGCTCAAACATATACACACAGATTTATTTACAAAGGCCTAACAATTTTACAATATCTATCTCTCGCTCATTCAAGTGTACTGCCAAATGAAGAATTGTCTAATGTCAGCACTGCGGCCAATGAATCATGATGTTTACGGGTTAAAGTTATTGGAGAACGTTGAATTCCAAGCCATAATCGTTAAGCAAGCCGCTTCACTCTCTAAAAGTCTCTATTGCAATAACAGCAGCAGTCGGTCTACAATTACCAAGACACTCTCTGGCGACTGAACTAGCTAGCCTAATTTTGGAAGATATCCCGGAAATCTCGCCACGTGAAGAGATCAATTGCATCTGCTATTATATTAATCCTGCAAATGGCAGGTCCTTGGCATACATTGATGCTCACAGTCTGCTCGCACGTGCATAAATGATTGGGCACATTTTCTTGGAGATCAGTTTGAATTCTGAAGTGGATCTTCGCAGACTACCTCAGTGACTGCGTCAGTCGGCTTGTACGAAACACGTAACACGTTCAGCTTTCGGTTGGTCTATTCTCAAGTTTGCCAACACGGCCGTAATTTTATAATGAACCACGTCCCTTTGTTTTTATCAGTTTCGTTTACTTTTTAGAGTTAGGAAATTTGGGTGGGAAATTTTTTTGTGGGAAAGTTTTAGGGTGGGAAATTTGAGTTTTGACAGAATTTTCAGATGTGCATAATTATATATTCTATTTATCGATCCAGTGCTCTGCCACGTGGCAGGTCCAAGTAAAAAATTCATATACACAATCAACTATCTCGCTCTTTATTGAGCACACCATCGACCAACCTAATAAGTCCGTCTCATCACAAAGGCTTTGCCTTTTCCACACCTAAAATGATGCCTTTGTTCAAGGAAGATATAGATTTCTGAGGTGCCTTCCTTAGTATCTGCGTTAGTCGTCTCTTACGAAACACGTGCAGTTATCGGTTTGACTATTCTCAAGTATCCCGGACCCAAAACGAGAGAATATACATATTACAAAGGAGAATTTTGCATTCTGTACAGCCCTAATTGACCCACTCACCCAGTAGATCAGTGGCATTAAGCCTAGGCTTGGCGCCCAGGTAAGCCAGGTTCACATTGGCTTTACGCCCATCAATAATTGGGTTGGGTTCCTTACATATCAGATCTGCTATGGCTCTATCTGACATCGTCACCTGCAATCAATCAATCAATCAACCAATCAACCATGAAATCAATCAATCAGTTAACAAATGAATGATTGAACGAATAACTCCATCAATCAATCAATAAATGTTAATTACGGTATCTAGAAATATATCTATAAAAAATGTACCAACTCAGTCGCAATTTCAGCCAAATTACGATTTCACGAAAATTACGGCGTATCCGAATATCAGTCGAATTTTCAGTCAACCGAATTTATTATTGGGGAAAAATTCGGCTGACAGGTCTACAGCAGACAGAGGGACATTCAGACAGACAACTAGTCGGGCATCTAGAAAAATTGAGTTCGCCCATTAGCACAGAGAGGGTGCATGCTCTGACTCAGTGTATGTTGCTATTAGCACCAGTGCGCCGGTTCATGGAGGTCATGACCCGAGAGGGTCGGGGTCATGACCTTGAGAGGTTGAGGTCACTATCAACCAATCAGCATCTTTGTAAGATAGATAAACATAGTCAGTCAGATAGAGGAAGTAAACAGCAGAAACACGTAAGTTTTCATAAATTATAGAATAACTTTGGATAAAGATTTTATTGCAATTGTATGCCCGTATACTGTAAACAGTGACTCTCACAGGGTTGTCTAACCCTTTTTGGTGTCTAATAATAATAAAAGAGATCTATAAAAGAGGTCTTTTCAATTATTTCGTTCTGTGCTTGTATGGGATACATCAATCAATCAATCAATCAACCAATCAACCAACCACCCAATCAATCAACCAATCATTCAACCACTCAATTAATCAGTAACAAGCGAATATTTAAATATTCGCTTGTTACTGTGAAAATACTGTGAAGACAAAGGCGAGTATTTAATACTGCGTAAACAAAGGTTATATCATACGATACAATACGATGAGAATTTAGCGTCCGGTTTCTCACCCAAAGGCGATGTCAGGGACGTCGCAAGCAGACTATACAACTGCAAGAGGTTCTATATCACCAGAACACAGTTGCCAATACATTGACTGAAGAGAAAGCGAGATCCGAAACAGTGCAGGTTCATTAGCCAGGGCAAGAGAGTCTGACTAATTAGATCTAAGGAGGAAACAAATAGATTTTCAATTTGCCCTGGAAGGTTGTAATATATGTACAATTGTACATGACCGAAGATCATGTGGCAAATAATTCCATAGTGTAGGCCTACTTTGGAAGGAAATTTCAATGAAATGGCAAGGCCTTGTAGGGCATGTCCAGCTTATAGGCCGTTATTGAAGCGGTCTGCAATGAAAGTGTAAGCCTAGAATCACGGCAAAGTTGTATATAATGTGATAATGATAGATGTAGCCGTGTTGGATGAGGCAAAAATATGAATCGACCAACCGAAAGCTGCACGTGTTTCGTAGATGTTAGTTAGTTATTTTATTTCAAAACCACAGTGCTACAATCATATATACAGATTTCAGTGTTCAAATGTTAGACATCTACAATTATCAATATTGCAAAATCAATATTTTAGAAGATAAGTGGTTTTAAGGTTTCCCGAGGGACCTTTCGGCCTTCGAGCAGGACGCCTTTAGACAAAAATAAAAGAATATCTTGCATGAATTTAAACAAAATTAATTTATAATGAACTTCATAATATTATTGTTTAGCACGTACAACACAAAAAGACTCAAAACAATAACACAAATTATTAAATTGAAATAAATTTCCAGAGAAATTAAAGACTTACATAATCATAGAAACCGATAAATGCAGTCATTGGTTGAGGAGACCCCTCAGAAAACAAGAATTATATAGTTTCCAAGAAAATATGGCATACAAACTCTATAATTAGCTATATGTCATGACCATTAGGCAGTGCACTGAGAGAGAGAGAGAGAGAGAGAAGGAAGGGGGGGGGGGTTGGGGAGGGGGGAGAGAGAGAGAAGAGAAGAGAGAAAGAGAATGATCGGTGATGTCTCGTTGCTGAGAGAGTTAGAAAAGAAAAAATGTGTGAACTAGTGCCTAGTGCCGTGGTCGGACCCTCTATGTATTTTATATACCCACAATCTAGTTATGCATTGCCTATAATGCATGTATCATGCAGAACTATGTTTGTATAACAATGTTACAGAAGATAGTGTAGAGAAAGTAGAAATTCTGTTAGACTATGTCAGACAGCCCTGCATGGGGGTTGTTTGATGTTCAACATGTGCATGGGCTGGCGTAGGATATTATAACGGTTTCCCGCAGGGTGGGTTCCGTGAATACTACATAGTGGAAATATAGGCCCATGGGCTAAGCCCAGATGTAGTATAAGTAATCTTTTTTTTAAAGTAGTCCTGCCACGATATCAGGGACGTCTCCAACAGCACATGCAAACTAACCGTGTAGGTTGCACTTAGATCTTTGTTGGTCAAATAAACACATAGATCCACAATTATAGTCAAACAAACTAAAACATAGTGAATAAAGACGAAATAATTATTTTAAGCTAGACCAAAATAATTACTGCAGAAACACACATTCTCACATCTCCATTTAATGATAATATCAGAAATCATACTGACTTACAGAAAATATGGCAAATACAAACTCTCCAGTCATATCGAATTCATGCCAATGGACCTACCTGCCATTAGGCAGTGCACACTGAGAGAGAGAGAGAGAGTGAGAGAGAGAGAGAGAGAGAGAGTGTAAAAGAAAAGTTTCATGACTTCTCATTCAAAGGTGCTTCATTTGCACATATTATTGTAAAAATACACTGTAGTCGGTCCCTACGAAACAAATGCAGTTTCGGCTAGTCTATTCTAAAGTATTTCAAGGAATAGACTACTAAAAACATGCCAAACTGGGGTTATGTGTCTGTAGAAGGGAGTGGGGGGGGGGGGGGGGGGGGGTGAATCTAGTAGGTGTCGATGTTTCACGATGATTTCCTATAGCCGTGAGCTGAACCGATATATTGTTTATATAAATCTGATCTCCGCAAAACATCAACTGACTTAAGAACGAGAAGCATGGAACAGTGAACTCTACCAGAACACATTATAGTGGTTCGTAACTCTGGCAAAGACAAAGTGCTAAAAGGTAAAGTAATGAGGATTTAATTTCGGTTTAGACTGATCTAATGTGCAGGTCTGGCGGATGGTAGGCTTAAGGCACATCTTTTCCCATCGTAGATTTGAATACCTCCCCTGACTGTTTTCTGATCACCGGACCGGTACCGTTTTTTGGACCTTGTTATTTTAATTTTGTTTTAGCTTTCTCTTCAGTCATATATCTTTCAAACCGTTTTGGGTGAAACGATTAGTAGTGATTTAATATGCTGTTGGGACATCCCTGACATCATCCCTGAATGAGAAAACGGACGTTAAGTCTTTATTAGTATTAGTATTCGTATTATTATGAATATTGGATATTCATAATATCGAGCGAGGATTTAACGTCCGGTTCCTCAACCGAAGGCGATGCCAGCGACATCTCAAGCAGATTATGCAACTGCAAGCAATTCGATATCACCAGAACACATCTGCCAATGCATAGACTGAAGAGAGCGAGAGAGTTCCGCAGTAAGGTTTAAGTGTGTTTAAGGTTTTGTGTTTGTTCAGAAGCACAATGCTTCTCATAAGGACATGCAGATCTACGGCGTGAGTTAAAATTATTTAGGTATTAAATATCTCAAAATTATTTGAGATTTTGCCTATAGTCTTAAAGATGTTACGGTACATATTTTATGTAGGCCAACACATTTAGACCTACATAATCCGTACATCAAACTCTATATATAATCACTTAATAGATCTATAGATTCACGCAGTTTATGCAGAAATACTGGCCTATATAGATAGCAGATCTGATAGGAATTAACATGAATAAGAGAAATTCAATTTCACATTTCGGAGACCCCACTGGGATATCAGTATCGCAGATTCCGTTATTGAAGTGTAAAATGTACATACATTGGTGTATGTACATACAGAGAGAGAGAAACAGAGAGAGTGAGAGAGAGAGGGAGAGAAGGAGAGGGAGAGAGAGAGAGACAGATAGACAGACAGACAGACAGACAGAAAGACAGACATACAGGCAGACAGAGGGAAGAGAGAGAGAGAGAGAGAGGGAGAGAGAGAGAGTGAGAAAGAGAGAGAGAGAGCAATGTGCATACGGACAAACATGTAGACAGGCAGACCGAAATTTACATGCATAGACTACAGACAGAGAAAGGTACGATTAATCATGGTGTGACACAAAATAATAAAAAACACAAAAACAGAAACTAAGAAAGGAAATTAGCGTGTGATTTGTGTCATAGGTAAGAATATACGAAAAGAATAAAAGACAGATAGATCATAATGTACAGACAGACATTCAAACAGAAAAACCGAAATGTACAGACAGACAGACAGACAGTCAGACAGATAAACAATCAGACAAACAGACAAAAGATTAAGATTTACAAAGAATTTAAGATACAGAGACAGACAAACAGAGGCATACAGACAGACACAGGTAGACAGATAACGAGAGATAAATTCTAGATGAGTTACAAGTAGAACTTTTTGACGTATGATAATGATAAATGTGAACAGACAATGCACAAGCTTCTGTTGTCCATACATCATCATCATACCATGCATTGTTGCTCTAGCCGTGTAAACCAGCACCGCCTAGAAAAAAATAGCCCAAGACCCTTTCAACAGATTAATCAATCAATCAGCAATTCTTATATAGCGCTCTCATAGTCTTAACTAAGTCTCGGAAGCGTATGCAGGAATGAAGAATAAAGCAGTCAGCCTGCCATATGCCACAACTGATACAATACAATACAATGAGAATTTAACGTCCGATTTCTCAGCCGAAGGCGATGTCAGGGACAATGCAATGTAGAAGGACTTCGGCAAATCTGAAATTTGAGCGATCCAAGGGTCAAGTACACAGAAGTCATGGAGAAGACAACTTAGCCCTTCACTACGGCATCTGCGTTAGTCGCCTCTTACGACACGTACCGTGCAACACGTAATATTACTAATGCCCGGGTTAAATAGTCTAGTTGGCAGCAAACTTTCCTATAGAGCCGTTGACACCGAGATCAGTTCCCATCTGAGTCAGTTTCGGAAAGTCGGAAACAGACGTTAAACTTAGCTTCATCTTTATTAAAGTAATTATTACTACTTGATTGATTGATAGTAAAGGCCTACATACGAATCCATATCCCCTGCTCTTTCCAGTCTGCCTATCAGTGATGACGACAGCCTCCTCTATATCTCCATACTGGAGGAAGTATTCCCTGAGGCTGGTGTCTGTGGTGTGGTAGGGCAGGCCTCCCACAAACAGCTTCGTAAATGTCGTGTCTTTATGTATAGACATCGCTGGAAGTAAAGGTGTGAAGCGGAGAAGAATTCGCCTAAGGATCGGTTTCTATGGCTCCTGCGACGCTTATGGCTCTTATAATGGCTTAAATGCTCCTAGGGCTCTTGTGGCTCGTATGACTCTTATGGCTCCTATGACTCTTATGGCTCCAATGACTCTTATGGCTCCTATGACTCTTATGGTTCCTATGGCTCAAAGGCTTTGTGGCTCTTTATGGCTCCTATGACTCTTATGGCTCAAAGGCTCCTAAGCTCCTATGGCTCAAAGGCTCTTATGAATGAGCCTATGACTATTATTGCAGTTCGATGATTTTATCAATTCCGTGAACAATTATTGTTCTCGTCTAAAATCTACTCCATTATATTATTAGATCAGTACACACGTTGGCGACATGTAGATTATAGAATGCTTTATTGGTTAAAGAACTCAAATCCGAATAATTATGTTCAATAGATTTTAAAACCTGTTGACTGCAAAAAGTAGAAATTATATAATACACCACAATGTAATACCATGTGATATAGTGCACCTCTCTGCGGTACAATGTTATTCACTGCACTGAGTTACGATGTTATGAACTTCGGTACAATGGACTGCATTTGCGGTACAACGCACTGGACTGTGGTACAAAGTCATACAATGCGATCATTGAAATGCGTGGAGAGGCTCCGCGATCGTTCAAAGGCTGCAAGTCGGCCTGTGAAACTGGAGGTCACGGGTTCAATGTTTAGTTTTTTAAGATCGTCGAGTTGCGCTCTGCTTTAAGCTTAGTTAAGATATTAAGCTAAGTTTAACATCTCTGACAGGTACTGTATCAAAGGACACTGTCAGAGACATTTCTATAATAGCAGTAGTCGTAGTACAGTTCACAATCACAATACACTGTCTGGCGACTAGCTAGCCTAATTTGGAAATGAATCCCGGCTATCTCGCCATCTGGATAGACCAATAGCATACACTATTATTATATTTAATTATTAATATCATTAATTTTATTTATTTATCTGTTTATTTATCACATCTCATAAGTCGATGCAACAAGCGCCCAAAGCATAGAATTTGTTTGTGAATGGAGATAAAGGCCAGAAATAGCAGGTACATATTCCACCTATGAAATTTAAAATAAGCAAGTATGCCTACTGTAGACATAGTCTACAATTTGAATCTAAAGTTCAGAGTGCACTTCAGTAAATCCCCTAATTAGACTAGGGCCTATACATAATAAGCAAACAGAAATGAATCTAAACAGCATTAGACACTTAATAAAACAACTACTAGATATTGTAGGCTAATGCATAAGTGAATTGTAGCGAAAGATCTCCAAAGATATGAAGGCCTATAGAAAATGGATTAGTGTCGGAAGCGTGCTAATTTGTAATTTGTCCGAACTTTTTTTCGCCCGCAGTAACTTAATAGACAGATCCAAGATCTGATTAATTTTGATAACAATATTATGCCTTGATACACGCTAGCACGATATTTAACACTTTATCCGACCCAGAACAGATTCTTCCATGCTATAAACCGTCAGAATGGAGAAACAAAACTGCACTTAAATCACTTTATAGTGTAGAAACATGACACCAGAGGCTCTGGCGTAGTGTCTACTAGGTGCACAATAGTTGATAAAGATGATTCACATGATGCATGCTGTGTTAGAAATACGTTATAATAACGGGGATATTGCGTCAGGAAGCATCAGATGCTTGTTTAAGACCCATTTCGCGCTCTATGCAGCGCTTAACGATCCAAATTTGTACGTTCGAGATTTTACTCTCTGATCGGCTCTACCGGGAGTTGAACCCAGGACGTCATGTTTGAAAGTCCACGACGCTACCACTAAGCAATCGAGACATACGTTCAGTCATTAAATACATAAAGCAGTAAATCTAAAGCGGTAAAGCTAAGTTTAACGTCTGCTTCCACATCTAACGATACTCTCAGAGACGGAGCCGGCTGGGACTCGAACCCGTAACGTCCTGCTCATCGAGCAAGCGTGTTGCCGACCATGGGCGGAAACTTGGGGGGGGGTCCGGGGGATCAGACCCCCTAAGTTTAAGATGGGGGGTCGGAGTATCTTTTGACCCCCCAAAATTTGAAATATTTGGCTTAAAAGTGAGTTTTATGACGATTTTATGTCAAATTATTGAGTTTATGACTAAATTTGTGTATTTTTTCTGTCACACATATGTGTGACAGAAATTTGCCACAACATAAGGATCTAAAAAAAATTGGATCCCCCCAAAAAAATCGGACCAAGTTTCCGCCCATGTTGCCGACAACGTTACCCAATCGGAACATACTGACTGGGTCCTAGGAGTTTTAACGTCTTCTTTCTCATCCAAGAAAGCAAGGATGCTGCTAGGGAAGGCCTCGGTAGAGAATCTAATCGGTTACATTTTGCTAACAGGAAAAATAGACTATATATGTCTTCAGTATCTATCAATCAATGAAGATTTAACGTCCGGTTTATCGCGCGAAGGCGATGTAAAGGACGTATGCTGTTGACTATTCTATCTATTAATCCATCCGGGTTAATACATGTTACCATTATTCTTTTTCTTTTAATTCACAGCTTCGCAGAAAGTTGTGAAGATAGCAGTAAGCTAGTTATCACTACAATTTAAGAAAAATGTGCTATCTCGACTCATTCTAACTTACAAGTAATTTGTAACTATAACATCATCAAGCCAACACGTTACCAGTGATATCTTTTATTTAACTCGCAGTCTAATACGACTATGTAAATCCGCTAGAATTTGCCATTTATCAGCCGACAATTATCGGGAAAAATTTATCACCACGCTTTATTATAAGTTACAAATTATTATAGCATAAGTATTGAGTAGCCTAGGTGTAGGCCTACATTCTACGCACGCTATCTTTCACTTTGCTCGTACGCTCTGACGATGTAAATATGAAGCGCTCATATAACCGGATAGATTTACCGGCTGCTTTGTTCCTTCCCTCAACCTTCATGGAGCGAATCCATCGCAGCGGTAACAATCCACTGCAGTGGCTAAGCCGTGGAGGGAGTGGGGGCGGTAGGCTAAAGTTAAACACTTGATATTTGGTATTCATAAATGTTGTAATAAATAATTTTTGCTATTTGGAGTATATAGTCTTATTATTTTGTTAGACAGTCAAAAGAGAAACTACAAGAAATGCTAAACATTATAGATATACACAGCGAAGAAAATGGTCTGTCAATTAACC
>JAQFZF010002795.1:0-12011 GCA_034695365.1 Enchytraeus norvegicus
TTGAAGTGCGTTTATGATGGCGTTGATAAGAGAGAGAGAGAGAGCGAGAGAGAGCGAGAGAGAGAGAGAGAGAGAGAGAGAGAGAACTATGATTTATTTTACGAAACACACACATAGATATCAGAGAAGACCTAGGTCAGACAAATCGAACATGCTTGCCAGAAAATATAAACCCAAGGTAAAATTAAACGAGAAAACACAACTGAAACCAGTATCAGTCTAAATCTACTAGCGATAAATCAAAGAATCCGTGCGTAAATAGAATTATAGAGTTACCAATTATCCCACAAATACTTTTTATAATTAGATATGAAAGAGTTAGCCGTTGGGCTATTTCTGATATTCACAAGAATTTGATTCCATATAGAGCAACATTAAATTTGTTTACATACGATGTTAGGAAAGCTTGGGTCGGCAAGCGTGATTTAATTGAAATAATGTGCAAGTAGAATTAAGCAAGGTAGGTTGCCGGTATTGATCATAAAGACATGTAAATTAATTTACAAATATACAAATTATCAAATAATGTGATCTAAATGCATTATACAAACTGCAATCATATAAAAATCCATATCGTACTATATTTTAAAAGAAAACCGAGTTTATCAGTCTGTTTCCGTATCAAACGATACTGCCAGAGACGGATCCGGCTGGGACCCGAATCCGCGACATTCTGCTTATCGAGTAAACCTGTTACCAAGTCCACTAACCATACGGGACGAAGATTTTAGATGTAAGGGTAAAGGTACACCATAGGTCAGAATTATCTCGTTTCAAAGCGTTCAGAACACAGGTAAAAATTGTCATTAATCTTGAGCACGGGTGCCGGAACGTTTCTGTGGTTGAGGGGGGGGGGGAAATCGGCAAAGAGTCGATTGCCCCCCCCGCCCCCCGTAGAGCCGAGTTCGGCATCCCCCTCCCTCCTTCGATCCAAAGGACCATACGCCAGACCCGTGTTTACCTTTCGCTATTTTCCGAAGCAGTAAACTACTATGTACTAATTACTTCCAATTTACCGACCCCCGAGAGGGATGTAGGGCTTGGCTGGCCCGTTGTACATCCGGGATTTTACACTCTGATTCTCGACCGGAAATCGAAACCCGGACCTCCATGCGGCGTATTCGACACAAACTGGTCGACGTGCTAACCAACTGAGCCACGAAGACGGACAAAGGGTTACAACAAAGTTATTAGTAACATTATACACAAATAGCCTTCCTACCTCTGTTATCGGATATTTTCCTAGTCTGGTTCCTTTACGAAACTTGCACCACTTAATATTTGCCCAGATGAATATAGCGCCCCACACAGCCTGTTGAAAACGCAAGAAAATTTATTTTTCAATCATTCAAGCTTCCTTTTTATTTCCACACATGACAGCCACACGTGTTTACAGGGTTTCCTTTCTTATTTTCTGTTTTTGGTATTTTTGGTAGTCTTCTGTCCCATTGATTAATCGTACCTTTGCCTTATATAGCGCACTATGCAGCAAGCGCAGATACACGATTAACCAGTACCGATGGCATTATATTATTCTTGTAGTCATTTATGTCAAGTAGCCTACCCAGGATAAATCAGAATGAGCGCAAATTCAAGTAGGCGCATGCGGTACAATGGCAATAAGTTATATACTTCTTTGTACGGTAATGTAATATGCACACTGTCTAATAAAAAAACAGCGCCCTACAATAATACGTGAAATAATTTTTTAACAGAATTTCCAATTCATTCATCGATTTGAGCCCCACTGGGACTGCCAATTTGATATATTCCGAAAAATTTTGGTCAATGTATCTTGAAAAATGACGAAACTGGAGAGTTTCCGCACACAAGGGGTGTTTGGCGCAGTGGCCAATATGGGATGGCTTGATCTTTATTCTGGTTCTTTAAAATGAGCCCTCTTTCAAAGCCAATCCCTGTGTAATTACCAATAATACTGAACAATCAATCCTAGCCTACGACACCGAATTTCGATAGGATATCTTTCAAAACAAGAAAGTTATTGATATTTGAGTATGACAGTATATTGCAATTTTAGAACGTCATGCAATGCTAAATAACGAAAGCTTTTTCCAATGCTAGTCTATCTATGTCATATTCAAATACCAATTACTTTCCTATTTTGAAAGATGTCAAATTGGCAGTCATAGTGGGTCTCCAAACGGTCAATGAATTGGTAATTCCGCTTTCAAATTATTCACATTTTTGTAGGCGGCCGTTTTTTAGACAGGGTGTATATCACCAGTGGCTGCGCCAGAAAAATTGATTTGGGGGGGCGATAGGGAGACAAAGAGAAATTTAGGAGGGTCATAAACATTATTGCATCAGTCACATTGTGTACTATGTGTACCTACTACCTGGAAATTCTTGGGGGGGGGGGCGAATGTTTTCTAAGGAGGAGCGGTCGCCTCCCCCTGGACCCCCCATAGCGCCGCCACTGTATAACACATATTCATGAAAGATGTATAACACGGATTCAACACTTGCTAAGTCAAGAATTAAAAATAGGCATATACATATATACTAATGCCTATAGCTATAAGGTAATTAGATAAATGTACAAAATAAATAAAATAAGAATGATAAATAAAGGCTACAATTATAAAAACATCAATGATATCAAGCGCGGAGTCAGGCCCTCCCCCTCTCGATCGGAGGGGGAGGGCGATGGGAGCTCATGCCCCCTCGATTGGATTTTTAAAATAATTTAGCCTATTAAACTACCAGTTTGGACCATTGTCAATATGTGAGCCACTTTCTTAATTTGTTCTTTTTCTGAGAAAGTTCCTTTTGTCCGCTGGTTGGATTCTGCAGCACTCGCAAACGCTGGAAGAGCATTTGAAGGGACGAAACAAACGTTAAACCTAACGCTGCACCGTTACACAACCACGACAGATTAAAGCAAACAAGTACCAAAAGAGCCATCACTTACCCCAAACACTCCAAGCAAGATGAACGGAAACAACTCGACGAGGAACCAGGGATTGTGGTACTCCACGTAGAACAGCACGAGATGATCGTTGCCGAACGGATTGAAGGAGCGGAGAACAAATGCTGCCGCGAGAGCACAGAAAAACGATCTCCAGAGCGTCTTCAGTGGAAAATAGTAACTCATCTGTATAATATAAGCATATCAGTATTGTCGACAATGCTGTTCTTAATAACAGCAGACAGGCTTACTTATTTTTCAGCATCTAATGTTTGTTGACTGGAGAGGCAAAATGCTAAAGCCAAATTTAACGTCAGCATCGAGGCCGAGAGGCTAAATCAGTCAAGGGTGAGCATTGGGATTTGAACCGTGAACTTCAGGAATCCGAGTTAGACATTTAACCGATGTGCTACTAGCTCAGACAGTCGGTAATATGAATACACGAGTCATGAAAGTGTTGTCAAATTTCGACAAGAGTTCTCAGAGGAAGGTGAAATAGGCCGTGGAGTGAGGCAAGATTGCTGTATACCGCCACTATTGTTCAACATTTATGCGCCAAAGATGTCATTGGTTATGGAAGGTGTTGAGGAAGGAGTTTAAAATTGGAAAAGAACTGCTAAAAGATTTGAGATTTGGAGATGACCAAGGTCAAAGGTATTGTCGCAGAAGTGAGAAAGGCTTGCATAACATGACGAATGGCCTAAATTATACTGCCACACGTATGACATGAAGATAAACATAAAAAAGACAAGATCATGCTATTATAGAGAAGGGGGTAGAGCGAATGAATATTACGATTAGGAACGGTTAAAAAGTTTCAAATATGTAGGTCACCTATATAGACCAAAATTTAGGATTGCACAGGTTAAAGAAGCCTTTAGTAATAGAAAAGAATTGCTAATAAATAGTTTGAAGAAAGAGACTAAAATAAAGATTGTCAAAACATTAGTATCGACAACACTTCTTTATGGCTCTGAAACATCTGAAACATGGACTTAACCAGTAGCCTGCAGTGGCGTCGACAGGATGTAGGTTGAGGGGGGAGCATGAAAAAAATGTGTACACGCGCGCTCTCTCGAAGTCTACAAAAAAAGGCAAAAAGTGAAGCGATCCCCCAAAAATGGCGTTCTCTCGGCGGCTGAGCGCAATGTTGTTAATAAAGCGCATCATTTTTGTGAGTAGAGCGTGCGAAATATTTTTTTGATTCTTCACTACAAATTTTGGCCCCCACTCAGAATTATCTAGATCCACCACCGTCCTTCATGATATTACCAGTAGGGGAGTATTATACCAGTAGGGGCGTATTTCAAAATACGAATTAACATGTAAAAAAATACCAATAAGTTGAGGGGGGCAGGTGCCCCAGTGCCCCAATGGTAGTGACGCTACTGCGAGGAGGATATTAATTTCTAAGTTAAGTTAAGGGTGATAAAGTTCTAAGCACTAGCTATGCGAGCTCTGGAGGGCTGGAAGGGATGAGTTGGGCTGATAACATTAGGATAGCCAACAGATAGACCTAACAGTGTCGATCTATTAATTATATATAATAGGGTCTAATATAACTTAAGTATTTAGGACTACTTATGAATCATATACAATAATATTATTAAGACATCAATTTGTTCAATTTGACTGTAAATTACAGTAAATTACAGCAGACGAAAAATAGAACAAACTATAGTATAGAAATAAATCCTCGAACCTCTTCCAGACTGAAGAGGACCCCACCTATGGGCGCTCCAAAAGCCACACTCACTCCTGCTGCAGCCGCTGCTGACAGAATCTGTGTAAAAAGCACAGAATAAAATTTGTAGAACGAGCATCATAAGTAAAAACATAAGCAAATAGTAAAAACATACGAGAGACCAGAAAATTATGTTAACACAGGCATACTCCTTTTAAAGCCAATAATCAGCTACCGTAATAAAAATGTTTGCAAAGCAGCTTTCATATTCATTTTATTTATTTATTTATTTAATTATTCTTTTAAAAAAGTAGGCTCTAAAACAAATGGAAAGTATGGAATGTACCAGTGAACATATTTTTCATATTCCAGCGTACTCATTATGAATAACATATGCTGCTTCCAACGGCTATTTAATATGTTCAGTGATAAAAAAAGTGATAAAAAATATATAACTAATTTTAACGCCGTTTTCGCTGAAATGGAATACCCCTGATCATCCTGATGGAGCAACATACCAGTGATGAACCGACAATATCGATAGTACGATGGTCATAAGCTATCATCAAGAATGTTGAATATTACACACGATAGCCCTTTACATGTCGGCCTACGATGTTCAATATTGCAATACTTTACGCTTATTACAATAGGTGATACAATTAATGAATCTGCGGTAATGACTTTCAGTAGATATGGGATTAGATATGAATTATATGGAGAAGACAATGCGCTACTCTAATCACTCTAAAATGGGGTAAATATGGAGAGCGTTTCTCCTCAAATAGCCTAATGCTTAACCGATTTCTTTATCTATTGACCGGTTAGATGATTGGAATATAACTGCATTATTGATGAACTTCTGGACAACATGAACTGATCAGTGATCAGTTCAATAGTACTGTTGTACTGATCAGTGATCAGTTCAATAGTATCACTGATCAGCGATCATAGATATAGATCACTAAACGTTATTGTATTGAATACGATTGTGATATTGACTAATTGATTATCCATGATTTAGCTAATTTAGTACGTTTTTAATGGATCATCTTTTGACTTCTTTTGTGACTTAAACTGGCGTTAGACCTTTGTGCACAGTTCCGCAAAGGAAGTTAGTAATTGTAATTTATGAATTAATTAATCGATCAACCCCTCCCCTACTAACCTCTCTTTTCTTGGCCTCGTTCTTGTCGTACTTGGGAAAGAGATGAGACATAATATTACCGCAGCAGCTCGCTATATGAACGAATGGCCCCTCCTTACCCAATGTGAGTCCGGATGACACGGAAAGCATTAAACCTACAGATTTGATCAGTAGGGTCCACTTACCCAGGTACCCTCGTATTATAAATCCACTCAGTATCGTCTTTATCTGCGAACGACATCAATCAACCTTCCATTATAAATCAGTCAATTCTAAATCTGTCAGATTCATTGATTGCAATATAAATTATATCAGTTGGTCGGACGCATAAAAATGACTAGATCGGTCAATGAAGCAAACAAGCCATAGATTAGTTCATTATCTAGTACTTAAGTCAACCAGTCAATCTACCAGTCAATAGAGAATAACAACAACTAAAGCGTTAGTTATGTTTAAGTTGAATACAGATGCATTAGAGTAATAGTCATCACGATCAGAGCTAGTTAGCAAATACAAGAATAGACAATTATTCTGTAGTAAACAAACAAGAAAGACAATAAAGACAACTAGGTCAGGCAATGCTAGATATTATAATTCAATAAATTCTGGAAATTTCTTATAAGAAAAATTCTCCCATCGCTTAACTTAACTAACTAATTTGTTAATTTCGGATTTAACATAACTATCACAACTGCCAGCATCCAATATTTATGACAGTACATAACATTTTACAAGTATCTCTTTCATGTAATTATTGCACCTGTAGTGATTCTTCTAACAAAAAATACTACTGTACAATTTTAAAATAAAATATTTACAAATAGTAATTTAATAGTAAACACAGCGTAGTAGACCATGGACACCGGCACTAAGAGCTACCGGTGCCCATGCATAGGCCTATTAATTTATTTGATTAGCAACTAACCTCAGGTATTCCCGAGCCACAGGCGTAGGGCGCAAACATGATCACAAGCATGGCAGCCAGTCCAGCGAAGAATAGCGCCCACACGATGAACATGGCATAGCTGATGAGGTAGGAGGAGGAGCCATGGGAGGACTCTGAGCCAAACACCTCAGGCCAGGACTTCCACTGCAGTTATAAATATAACAGTGTGTATTAGTCGTCTGTGATCATCATTCAGCATAGTTAAGTATCGTTAAGATAGAATTAATCAATAGGATACATAGTTGCACAATTCTGTAAACATTTGCGCCTGTCAAGTGCAAAATTAGAAATATATTAGACGGCTAAACTGATTGTGTAGTTGATTAAGCGTCTGGATAGAGTTCCATGGGTTCTTGATTCGAGTCCCTGGGTTCACCCGCAATAGATGTAGTCTCTCGACCTCGAAACTGACGCCATAAATGTAGCCTCTCGACCTCGAAACTGACGCCATAGATGTAGCCTCTCGACGCCGAAACTGATGTTAAATTCTTAATTTCTAAAAAGCATTTAAAGGCCAAAGTCGATAATATAACTTTATTGCTTGTTTCGCCAACCTAAGCAACTATCGAATCTGATATTGAGATCAATAGACCTCTGTCAATATACCTCCCTCTTGTCAATAGACCTCTGTCAATAGTCCTCTGTCAATAGTCCTCTGTCAATAGACCTCTGTCAATAGACCTCTGTCAATAAACCTCATCAATAGACCTCTATCAATAGACCTATGTCAATATACCTCTGTCAATAAACACCATCAATAGACCTCTGTCAATAGACCTCGTCACTAGACCTCTGTCAATAGACCTCTGTCAATAGACCTCTGTCAAAGACCTCTGTCACTAGATCTGTGTCAATAGACCTCTGTCACTAGATCTGTGTCAATAGACCTCGCCACTAGACCTCTGTCAATGGACCTCTGTCAATGGACCTCTGTCAATAGACCTCGTCACTAGATCTGTGTCAATGGACCTCTGTCAATAGACCTCGTCACTAGATCTGTGTCAATAGACCTCTGCCGAGCCGCTTCACGGTGCTTCACTCTGAAGAATTAATTCTCTAACAAATGCAATTATTGAGAATTAGACAATCAACACGTTTTAAAGATTAGAAACATAAGAACACAAGCATAAGCTATCCTTAATTCAGTTCTCACAATCATTATAAGCACAAGGCCACGGGTTCGGTGTTCAGCCGGGTCGGTCACTCACATCATGCTCAACTATGCAACCGACGGGCTTGATTAATTGTTATGTAAATCTATAAGTGGATCTCGTGGCTGATTGGTTTGACCGTCGGCCAGTTTGTTTCAAATTTTACGAAGAACGTTTCGAGTTCGCGTAACGGTCAAGTCAATCAGAGAGTAAAATAACGGATGCAATACACGAGCAAACCAGGTCCTTCATCCATTCGTGGGTAGATCAATTGTGGCAATTAATACGCAATGAGCGCCACTTCACAGGATTGCGAAGGCTAACACGGGGCTGGCGTATGATAGTAATTTTAAAAATTGAGGCTGCCGACCTTGCTTCTAGATTAATGACAATTGTCACCGAGTGTGTTGAAGGCACTTAGAAACGGGATTAGCGCCGCACAACGAGTCAGCAGTGACTTGGCGATACTTTAATTGGCCATTGAAGACATTCATTACCGTAGTTGATTGAGAGGCGCTGCAAGCTAACCTGTGAACAGCCGTCGAAGTCTGGTGTGGTATCATTAGCGGCCCAGCAGCAGTGCTCTCTGTTGAGCCAGAAAGCATCTAAACATACCCCGTCCTTGAGGTCCGACATCCATGTCGTGCCTATGTCAACCACTGCTGCACAGATACCTGCACGTACAGAAACACAAACATGTACACATTCATGTCGTGCCTAATGTTATAAACAGATGCCTACAATACATACATGTCGTACATATATACACACATAAACTACATGCATACTTGCACGCCGTACGTACAATACATACATACATGCATAAATGCATAGTATGCATACTTACATACATGCATAAATGCATAGCATGCATACTTACATACATGCACGTACCTACATACAAACACATACACACATACAGATGTACAATGACATGCATGTGCAATGTTAATACGCACATTCATACAATGTCATACATGCATCTACATACACACAAACACACATACATGCACACATGTACAACTACATTCTGACACCCACGCTGTGCCGATGTCAACCACTGCTGTACAGGTACCTACGCGTACAAACACACAAACATGCACACATCAACGCTGTGCCGATGTCAACCACTGCAGTACAGGCACCTACACGTACAAACACACAAACATGCACACATCCACGCTGTGCCGATATCTACTACTTTTGTACAGATACCTACACGTACAAACACACATATCAAGATGCAGAGACGCAGAGACATACAAACACAAATAATTTATGTACACAAACGGCTCGATGTTGGGCACAAGTTACATATTATTACAAGCAGCCACTACAATACAGCTCATCTATCAATCAAACTAATTTATACTAATTTGAAAAGATGGACCTATCTCCGAAATGCGATTAAGAACTAAATACTCGTACATACAATTATATCGATTCTTTGGCTCAATCAATTGAAGATGAAGCAGTGCGACTGCACCGATCCCTACCTATATCTTTGTTCTTAATCAATTGGTCTGTTACACAGATGATGTTACTTTGTTGATGACGCTGCTGTGTTTGTGGGACCATAGCCAGGAAACGTGATGCTGCTCTCTCCGTCTCTCAACTTCAGGATCAGGCCCAGCCGCCCAGGGTTAGCCGCCAAACTTCCAACCAGCTCTCAGGGTGAATGCCACAGGTTTGAGCTACATTACTATGCGAGTGTCAAGTGGTAACACAGAAGTCGTCGCGTTGATCACTTTCTTAAAAGTAACTTCATTGCAATATATCTCGAGAAAACCAACCTGCCATATAGCCTACTAGCAACACACACACACAGCAATCACTCCAAGCATACAACCAACCTGCCATACAGCCTACGAGCAGCACACACAGCCAACCGCTCCAAGCATCGTGAGCCGCCTTGAGTCTCTGGAACCATCCCTCGCTCCTCTTCTTCATTATGTGTCTGTGTCTCATTCTATCTTTGTTGATATCTCTCTGCCAGTCTATAGTGTGGAAGTCATCGTACTGGCCTATACCTGGCGGCAGATCCTCTATTGCTTCCATCGACGTCATAGGGCCTTCTGCAATTATCAACAACATTGTTGTCATTTTTATTTTATTTTATATTTATAAAAGGTTCATTCAGAAGGAACTTTTAGACATTAAACAGGGCGTCTGCTTAAGACGTCCCTGACATCGCCTTCGGGTGGAGAACCGGACGTTACATCCTCAATGTATTGCATTGTACATTCGGTGCGCATGTACCAGGACATGCCCTGGACTGCTGTACTGGTCCAGTTCTCTATTGTTTGGAAGGGGAACCTTATACATGCACTGCAGTTGGCCTCTACCATGGCCCCTTGCCATCAGAGCTCTACTCATTGAATATTAACAAGTTTGTTAATAGGTAGGTAACTTTGATTGTGTTTAACGTCAAGGTTCAGAAGCACAAAGCTTCTCTTCAAGACGGCTCAACACAATCGAGCACTACCGTCACGAAGATTGGTTTATAGGTTATTACAGCTTTACTCCTCAAAGCGATATGCAGTCTATTATAGACCGCTAAGTTAAATGGAATCGTTGCTAATTTGATAGTGTGCTTATTTCAGATTGCTATAATTGGAAGATAGGCTGGTTTGAATTTTATTATATAGAATGATAATGATAACACACTATGACGACGTTAGCCGGAGATGATTAGTCTACAATAAGAGGCAGAATTGAGTTCGAAAACTCGCTTTATTAATAATTTAAGACATACCTTAATTGTTTCGGCCTTTAGCGAAATTTCTTATTAATAACAACTGCCCTCCTGATTTGAGCAGAGGATTGAATCCTTTTATGTATCCTGCTTAGTCCTTAACCTTCAGAGACGCCTGACAGTAAAGAGGGGCCTTTTTAACAGAATTTCGCTCCCTCTGATTCGAAAATCCCACTGGCTTCGCCACTGACGTCTGATTATATGTACCTTACATAGGCCTACATAATTATAGGGTCGACAGTTAGCTATACCGGCCTATATTCAGTTTTATTTCAAGTGTGCAGAGATTAATTTTCAGATAATCCCATAGCTCTCAAAGTAAAGCAGTTCATGCTGTGTGGAATAATAATTATAGGCCCATTCGTTCAAATGAAATTATTCGTTTTATAATGACAGTAGGCCTAGGCTACCTATTGCAAAATGTTACAAAAAATCATATTTTTAGATTAATTAATCCTTGTCACATGTTACATGAGGCTAGGCCTCATGTATTTCTACAACAGATCTATGATTCAATCTAGTAATTTAATTCAAATATAGGCAAGACAAGATAAATAAATCAATCACGCTAAAAACACAAGATAGCACAAAAGGAACACACAAACATACACACAATCAGTCAAACAATCAGCGTCAGTGAGGATACAAAGTATCCTATCTAGCTGACCACCGATACATCATAGGCCTATTATAAATATGGCATACAATTAACATGAAATACTATTAAAAGTATATCTTATTTAGAAAAAAACCAGTTCAGATTAAAAATAATAACAACATGTAGGTCTACGAGCTGAAATATATTCATGCACTGCATAATAATTACTTGGCTCAACACTAGCTAGAGAGAATTGGTGTGCGAGGATCCCTTCCATCTCATGCTGGAATTGGGATTAACTGTTACTAGTTTGATTGGATTGAGGAGGAAAAAAATCCGCATAAATTAGCAGCGACTGATACAACAATGCTTTCTGTGGACGTTGGCCACAAATTCATAAAAATTTAATAACGCGCAGTATGAACGAGCGCTGCCGGTTGGTAATAGACTTGTTTTGGGAGAAAGAAATTGACGTAAAACATTTTAAGAGAGTTTTAAGATATTAATCTTTATGTTTTTTTCACTTTTTTACATTTCCGTATATTTTCTCACGCGCATTTCATTCCACACATATTTTCGCGACAGACGCGTGCACATGGTCGTTTCCTATCTTAGTTGGTTTTTTTGCTTTTTATTTTAATTGTCTACTCCTTGATTGTCTCCATGGCTACGTCTCCATGGCTCAGTGGTTAGCGTTGTCGGCTGATTTGCGTCGATTGTTGCACATGAGGTCCGGGTTTCGATTCCCGGTCGAGTCAATCAGAGAGTAAAATCTCGGATGTACAACGGGCCAACCAAGCC
>JAQFZF010002796.1:0-12010 GCA_034695365.1 Enchytraeus norvegicus
CATGGAAACGTTATATGCCATGGACCTGCAATTAGGCAGTACACTGAGAGAGAGAGGAACCATGTAAGTTGTAACTAATTTAAACTAACAGTCGTCAGAGCATTAGATCTTAACACGACTGCAGATAATTCTATAGTATAATATATATATATATATAATATATTATACTATAATATATAACATCACACATGTATATTATAAGTTTTGTTTAAACTTTAAATACACGGTGAAGATTAAGGTCATCAATTCTGGAAGAAGATTAGTATTTGATTCCGACAGTATTTGAGTGCGACAATATATTGTTCAACATATTGTCTGATCAATAATTGATTGATTAATTGATTGATTTATAATAGCTGTCTAATTGATTGATATTTCTATTAATTGCTCAATAGATTGTTCCACCAATAGATTGATAGTTGGCTAATTAATTATTAAACCAATACAAGTAAATATCACAATGCAAGCTGTACTATGTAAGATTTTTATTTCACCAATGTTTATTTAATTGATAACGGAGATGGCCTATCACAGTCACTATTTACATATGTGGAAAGTGTTCTAGAATCTTTCTGCAGATCTCGTGGCAACTGCTCGCATGTTTCCATACACTTTAGATGGCGGGCTTCCTAGAAACATTTAAAACATAACTTTGTTTTATAATCTTTTAAATACATCAGAATTCCATATTATATTATTGAGCAATATTTTATATAGCATAAACTACTACTAATAATAATAATAACAGGGATATTGGTCAGGAAGCATCAGATGCTTGTTTAAGACCCATTTCGTGCTCCATGCAGCTGTCAAGGATCCCACTTGTATGTCCACGATTTTACTCTCTGATCGGCTCTACTGGGAGTTGAACCCCAAACACCATGTTTGAAAGTCTACGACGCTACCACAATTCGTATGTCGCAGCGAGACATACTATCTCGCAGAGCATAGTAGCAAACTAAATTTAAATTATATAAGATACATGCAGCCAAAGGATGGTTACTGTTCAACACGCCATGAAAAATTGCACCAAAAAATAATGTTCAATGTTAATTTGATGCTTATCTCAAGCTGGATAATATTTTGTTCAACTTATACCTAAAAAAAAGACCTGAGAATGTTGCTAAATTTAACATGTTAATATTATTATTAATATTAATTTCTAACAGCTCTAACATTATCAGTGCACATGATCGCTAGATAGCATGTTTCATAAAATAACTAACGTCCCTGTTATTGCCACTTGACAACGAAACAGACGTAAAAGCTCTAATTGTTGGTATTGCTGAACCAAAACAACATAATGAACACTGTGCAAGTCCTGACAAAGCCGTGTTGAGTTGAGAAACCGGACGTTATATCCTCAATGTGTTCTATAATGCAAAATAAGTCAAGATATAAAATATGAACAATTATTACCTAGTATAAGGTTACAGATGGCAGTTCGTGCAATTTTTATGTTCTGAAATGAACCCAGCAGATGAATTTTCCTGAAAAATGACAAAAATACATATCACCAGTAAAATTATTGATTACACAAGAAAATTAATAAAGCATAATATTATCATCTAAGCAAAAGTGTGATATCTCTACATATTACCTCAAGAAGTAACTTGCTTATCGAATTGTTATCAGCACCACTAGCATAAAAATTTCACTTTAAAAATTTGAAATCGCTGATTGACTGCAAACCAATTCCTTAAAATTTAAGGTCAAATTTAATCAATGAAAATGAAACTTCTTTTGCATTGAATCCATTATTTTTTCTTCAGCTTATACATTAACTTTGCAGTGCAATACAGTTATGATAAATATTCATATTGTTTACCAGTTCTATCACAAATTCTAAATATTTTGCTGCGCCATTAAAAATACCAGACACTGTAAAAAGGACAGCTCATTATTTATTGAAAAAACATATAAAATTTGTAATTCAAACTAATTACTATTTCCATTCAACTGAGAGTAATTACAATTCTTGTACAGCAACAATGCTTCGTGAAATAATAAAATAAATACATAAATAAAACTGTAGCAGTATTATACTATTATAGCCATTATAGAAAAGTTGAGATATGTTAGTGTATACAAAACTATACATGTGATTGCATAATCAAATTATTTTATTCTCATATATTCCATACTTACGATTCAGCTAGCACAATTCTGGTCTTTGTAACATTTTCTATAGTGAACTTAGTCTTCCCGCCCTGCCCAGCTATCCTACCAATTGCTCTAGCCAGATGATCACCCTTCAATGGTTTCACTGTATACACATACAATACAATACCGATTTACTGCCTGGTTCCCCACCCTAAAGCAATGTCAGGGACGTCTCGAGCAAACGATGTTCAGCAAGCAGTTCTATACCGTCAGAACCCACTTGTCAATGCATAGACCGAAGAGAAAGCGAGATCCAAAACAGTTCCAAGTCCATTAGCTAGGGAAAGAGAGTCTGATACATTACAGCACATATAGAGCACACAGTGCACAGCATGTTACAAGCGGTATTAGTGCGGCCAGGAGTGTCCCTGATATCATCATCTACCTATCCAGTGTTCAACTACATGGCTGGTCCAATCCAAAATTTCCAACACAAAATCTACCTACTCACTAGAATCGTCGATCAACCCAACAAGTCAATCCCATCACAAAGGCTTCACTCATCATCAGTCTTCCCAGACTATGTTTTTAAAAAAAAGCATCAAATTTCATGATACTTATGAAGACACAATTGCCATTGGTAGTGAAATTGTGAATTCATTGTTAAAATAAATTAGTTTAATTATCCTGTTACAAATTAATAGGCCTAAATCAGTGGCGTAACCAAGACAATTAGGGCCCCGGGGCAAGAAAAAGGTTTGGGCCCCATACCTAGGACTTCAAGCAACCGAGACCATGAGCTGGCTGACTGCCAGGCTTGCACCCCAAAATGAGAAATCATGTAGCCTATAACACCGCACTAATTATGCTAGAATATAAAAAAGAATTAAATAATTAAAGAAATATAGAAAACATTATAGAAGATCAATCTCTCTATCTATAAACCCCTTCGCACTCTCCGTTCTTCGATCCTTTGCTTCTTACGGTCCCTGATATTCGTATTGCCATGGGCCGACGCTCCTTCACCTTCGCAGCTCCAACAATATGAAACGCTTTACCTCTTCACATTCGATCATGCACCACCACATCTACTTTCTGGTGAAAACTCAAGACTCGTTACTTTCCTCCTTAGATTATTTTATTAGTATAACCATTGTTTTTATGGATAAATGGACATGCACCGTGTTGGACCCTTTTCTCTTTCAGCATAAGTGCTTTCCGGCTGCATTTGGTGGACCAGCTGGTGTGACTTATGCTGTCAGAGACGTCCCTGATATTATCGTCAGATGATGAACCGGACGTTAAACCGTTATTTGATTTTGATTTGATTGCATAGACTAATAACAATCGTAATAAATAAGAATATGCTAATAATTGTACTTTTAGACTAAACAAAACACCTGATCATGCTCATCTGAGGTACAATATAAATTAAGTATTATTGATGTTAGCACATATCTCAGGTGATAAATTAATATCTTCACCTCGAGCTATCTGTTCTAAGATCAAAGAACATCAGAACAATTATCTGTATCATCTGATGGCGCCATACTAAATAGATGGAATAATACATGTCTGAAGGGGTTAAAGTTACACAGTGATGAAAATTAAAAAGCAGTCCTTGTCGTTTATTCGAACAAATTTATGCCTTTTCCGGCCGTTTATCTCTCTGTTGTACTTTATGATGCCGGTGAGCTATATTGCCCTATGTCTGATCCTTCTGCACAACTCATTGTTTTTGTCACTTTCCTTTTTTCTTAACTTTTTAGGGTTATGGTTGGTGGTGGATTGGGATTTTGACAAAATGTATAGAGGTGTTTTCATTTTTAGGCTGTGAATATATAACAAAGGGGAATTTTGTTGGCGGTAGTGCGTGTGACATGCCTTGGAATAAAATCATCAATGGCTGCTCGCATTGTTGATAGGTAACCATAACAAATACTTAAGAGTTCAACGGAAAAGAATCTAAGAACTACAAAATATATGGTCTCTTAATTGTTGAGGGGATCGCTTGAAGATTTAGTTAAAGAGTAGATGGCATTGGATTATATTTCGATTTATAAATTATGTGTTCTCGGATGAAAAATAGTGCAAACTGTACAGGAATGAACTGCTTGGACGTGCCATCAGAATAGGGTCAATGCGCAACAATTGAGCCTCTAAAATTTATGTTTAAGCGCTTGTCACTGCTGTGACCGTTAGGACGCGAAACTGACGTTAAATTAAGCGATATCCCTTCTGGTGATTAAAGGGCTTCAATCGAGATCTAAAAAGACCAAGTTCGAGTCTTATCTTGCACTCTTGCCGTGGGCTCGATTATTTTATCTTTTTTCTTTTTGAAATTCGTCTACAATGTTTAAATTTTACATGTTTTATTTGGATTAATACTATTTGCTCAAGGAAATGGGAAAACAACTTTGTACCGTATCTTCGTAGTCAAAGTTTTACATATTTCTATATTTGTATTGTTGATAAGAATTTTACAGCCACAGGTGTGTTTGATGACGATGAGCTATAATCAAATTTTCTTACCTGTCTGTTTAACGTTGTCCGTATATTTTCATACTGTCTAATTATACTCGGGATGGTCTTTTGTTGTCTGTCACTCGATTTTGTTCAAGTAGATATTCCGAATGACCTTACGAGACAGACATTATGTAAATAAATATGTAATTAGCATTGAGCAAGATAGGTCTGTTTTCAAAAGAACTTGAAATTATTAGCAATTTGAGCTATGTTAGACATTTACGTTGGCAGGCTTAAATTATAAAACATTTGTATTATTGTCACATTCCTCCCCTCTTTCTTAATTATTTAGTTTCTGTTTCTGTCTCTGTTTTTCTTTATCTGTCTCTCTCGCTCTGTCTGTCTATCTGTCTATCTGTCTCTCTGTCTCGCTGTCTGTGTGTGTGCCTCTCTCTCTCTTTCTCTCGCCTCTCTCTCTCTCGTCTCTCTCTCTCTCACTCTCTCCCTCTCTCTCTCTGTCTCGTCTCTCTCGCACCCTGTCACCCACTATCAGTACATCTTTGACGGAATCAGTCCAATAAATCATGCTAGTAACTACCACGAGACAATGAATTACCTCCATGTTACTCCGCCACTTTTAATCAACCATCGATTCATCTCAACCTTGTTTGTTTGAATAATTGATGCGCTATTGATTCTTAGCATTCAGTATTTTAATCAGAATATAATCCAAATAGCTCCTTAGATAGGTTAAAAACTGACGAGTTGTCTGAATATACACCACGACTAATTTGTAACGGTAATCAATATTATTTGAGTATCTGTCAAGTGGGGCTACATTAATCAATATGGATCGGGCCCTACTTCGGTAATGTTTTAACACCCAAAATTTTTCCTGATTAGTTCATAGATTAATCCAGGGTGGTATTTACCGGGGAGTTGGGGGCAGTAGCGGTTCTAGACTTTTCAAACTGGGGGAGCTTAAAGGGGCTAAAGCCCCCAAAACAATTTTTCGCTAGCTCGGACGGCGATAAATTTTTTCAATAGCATATGGGAGGATAAAAGAGGCATATATTAATTATATAGTGTATTCTGGGGCGAAGCCCCAGCAGATATTTTTGTTTTATTATGTAAAACTAAATTTCTCTGAAACAATGTGTATTCTGATGTCCTTTCCACATCTTATAACAGGAGGGGCTTACAGGGGCTTACTTTGTAAAATATTGGGGCTAGCGAAGCTTGGATTAGCAAAAACTGGGAGGGGGCTAAATCACTAAACTGGGGGGGGGGGCTAAGCCCCTTTAGCCCTAGGGTAGAACCACCACTGGTTGGGGGGTTCAACTCCCCAAGCTCGACATGCAGACTCCCCTAGGTCAAGGGGAAAAAGATCCCGAGATGTCGAAAAAGGTTGAAATAGTTCAAAACGGAGGTATTTAAAGGTTGAATACAAAATATAACCCCCCCCCCCTCCTAGCTCATTTCTGACTCCTCTGGCTCATTTATGACAAATACCACCCTGACTATACCATTCATGTGCTGACTACAATTATAAGGTAGTTATAGATAAATTAATACAGAAAGCAGAAAGTATTTTAGAGCTGTTCCAAAAATATTAAAAGTACCGTAGCCCATTGCTTTCAAAAGTAGCCCCATTTGACGCATTATGAGGTGGCTAGGCCGTGCAGCTCAATGGTTGAATCACTTGAATCGCGTTCCATCAATCAATCGAACTCTGTCATATCGTGCACTAAGTTTGTGGAGCGAGTAGTAGGTAGTTAGTTATTTTATTTCAAACCACAGTAATGCAATCAGTTACACATTATCAGTGAACAGAGAACAGACAATCACGAGGTTTTAAGGTTTACTTAGGGGCCTTTCGGCCGACGCTTAGTTAACAGTGGAGGGAAAAGTACGAGTACAAGTCCTTAGACTGTGGCGTCTACCAATGGGATGGGGATGGGGAGATCGATCACCCTAGGAAAAACTGTGTCGGGGGTTGAACCCCCACCCAATATCAGGGATTCTAGGGGAATCTGAGCTCGATACCCCCCCCCCTCCCCTCCAGCTGTAGTAACTGGGGGAGGGGGGGGGGGATTTGACTGTCCTCAGCTAGTGTGAAACTTTCGCGAGCTATAATATTATTGGTCTATTGCCCTGGTCTATTGGTCCTGGCCCCCCCCCCCCGGCCCCCCTAAATCCGCGCCTGCTCAGATCTCGTAGTTTTCGGTTGATTCATATTCTCAGGGTATCCGGCACCTTCTAGTTCTAGGGAAACTCATAGGTAGGCTATATGATTCGCGTCCGGGTCTGTTCGTCTCTGATGATTTCTTGGAGAGGCCGACAATGAACTCAACTTTAGCTTGAAATAAAGTATGCTAAACTGCGATGCAAAAGCATCATTTCCATGAAACACCTATTTTGTAACAGATCATATTTTATATTACATGTATATTGACGTCTTGATGGGATCACGATGCTTGAATGTTGTAGAAATATTTTTATCCGCTACTAAAATTGTATTTTAGTAGCGGAATTGATTGATTAATCAACTTATTATTATTATATCTTCTTCCAGTTTTAAATTGTATCTGGAAAAGCTACATTTAAAAAATTATTTTGCGAAATAAAATGAATAGATATTTGAATAGACATAATATAGGCTACTTAATGTATATAAATAGGGCCTATATATGGTCTGTATAGGGCCTATTTTGTACGGTAATCAGTTTTTTTAAGTATTCGTGTATTCTACAGATAACAGGACGCATCTGTTGACAAAGTTTCCCTTTTTTAGTTTCTGTTTAAATTTATTTTCTATTTTTTTATTCTCCATGATTCATCGTACCTTGGCCTTTTGAAGAGCGCACATGGCACTTAGTGCAGATACAAGACGAACCTACCGGCACCAATTACACACCCGTGCCGAGGGTGCTGGGGTAATTTACTGACTAACGTGGGATTTGATCCTGCTTCACTTGAATTCCATCACTTATCTCAGAGCGAAAGTTAAAACTCTTACACTCGGCGCCATGACCCCATCGCAAATTTTAGTTGCCAAATACTTACATGAAATTTGGATACTGTTTTTGGCCATGATTTTCAATATTTTTGAACTCCAGCATGAAACACGAAGAAACAATACAAAACCGTTGATATAACTCCGATGATGAGCTGAATGCGGTTTGAGAGCAGACATATTCTCACGCGATTCAGTTGTAAAACTGTCATGTTTTATTATTAATTGGCGAATACGCACGTTGATGTGCTACAAAGCATTGATAAGCCTAAAACAAATATAGAATAGACCACAGGCAGAGCGTTTAATGCTTTGGCGCAATTTTGAATTCGATTTGATATAATAATAATAAAAAATGTACCACTGAATTAGGCCTATTATATTAAATTGCCTTTCTCAGTATCAATGTTAGTCGGCCTTTACGGAATAGGGCCATAGGTGAAAGTTTATTGTTGGACTATCTAAAATTTCCCGGACCCAACACAAGAAAGGACTCATTTAAAATACGTGTAAATTCCCGGTTGGATGGCCGAGTCGATAGCAAGCTTGCCCGATAAAGCAGGAGGTCATAGGATCGATTCTCATCCGGGTTAGTCTCTGACAGTATCCTTGGATACGGAAACAGACGTTAAACTTTGCTTAACAGCTATACAGATTCGCCTGACGGCCCTGTATGTCATGACATCGTCTTCGGGTAAGGAATAGGAGACTTTCTGAGAATTTTCAGAAAAGCGGTAATTCTACTTCCATCAGGCATTGTTTGACAACGCAACATTGGTTTTGCTGTAAATAATGCCAAATATAGTAATAAAATCACGTAAAAATAGTTTGGATTCCTAAATGACATGCAAGGTAAAGATCGTTAACTAATTAAGATAATTATATTGATAAGATACGACTTTATAGCATAGTAGGCCTGTATTATTACATTATGTACGATCGACTTTCTATACAAAAATTAGTGATTATTACAGTAGTTAGTAGCAGCAGATGCTCTATCGTGTGCGGAAACTTTGGGGGAGCCGCATGGGCGGAAACTTAGGGGGGGTCCAGGGGGTCTCAATTTTTTTTACCCCCAACATTTTTTGACCCCCCCCCCCCAACTCGGACCAAGTTTCCGCCCATGGCGAGTCGGAGTATCTGTTGACCACCAAGAATGTGAGATAATTTGGCATAAAAGTGAATTTATGAAGATTTTTATATGAAATTGTTGAGTTTGTGATTATTATTTGTGTATTTTCTAGGTATGACAGAAATTTTGACAAAATATGAGAGTCCAAATTTTTTCCGACCCCCCAGGTAACGTTGGATATGCTCGTTCCTATAGTTATGATCCCAATTCTTTCCATTAATGTACTGCAACTTTCCAAGCTTGCAGCTTTTCAGATTTCACTAGTCGACAGGAAATTTATAAAACTTGATGTCAGATCCCAGTCTATAAATACTAATTTCAACAGTAATAATTCGGTAATAAATATAAAGTGAATAGTTATATCAAAGTTGTTTTCATGATTTGCAAAGCATCAACTGACGCTACCTGTTAATTAATTACTAATTTTATTAATTCATTGATTAATTAATATGTTTTTTGCTGACATTCTGCATGAATCTGCACCCAGTATCAAACGTTTAGATGTAAACTGTAAACCTGTACATTTAATAAATACAAGTATATAAAACCAGTAAATGTATAACATGCTTATTTTCGCTGCGTTTTGTGATGCATCATTAAACTATACCTGTTAATCATTGTCTCTGCCATAAGAAACATTTGTGTCAAAATTAACTACAAGTTACAAAGTTTAAGTTAACTTACATAATTATTATATTAATTAATTAGTTAATCAATTAATAAATTGAACGTATTCTTGCAGACATTCTACACCCAATGGAGGACCTTCAGAAGAGTCCTGCACGATGCGCCGAGACCAATAAAGCTGATGGACCAGTGGGACCAGCTCAGACGTGCCTCACAATGCAAACACTTCAAGTTAGCTTTTTTTCTTTTTTTAATCGTATATTTTCGCACATAGTAAGTGCACATGCTTTTTATTGTACTTCCTGTGATTTTTGTTACCACTCCATGATTGCACTTTTGCCTGTAGATATCACTCAATGCAGGTAGCGCAGGTAAGCAATAAACCTTCCATCTTTCAGCCACAGATACACACCCGTGCCCTAGGGTGCCGGGGATATTCTGTCGACGGACATGGTAATCGTTTCCATGCCACTAGCCATCACTCGATTCTTAGGCAAAAGCGTGAACCAATCTCAGTCGTCATGTCGCACTTCATTACGAGTTTTGCGTCCGTTTCATCATCTGAAAGGATACAGTTCATATGTGCTTCATTCGAGTTAGCATCAATTCCTGATATTTTTGCTTTAATAATTATTCATCTCTTCGCCCGTTTCTGACAGCATTCTTGGATACGGAAACCGACGTCAAACCTCAGCTTTCCTCAGCTTTACAAAGGTGTTGTCTGCACGTTGCTTTCTTTTCTTATTTTATTTGTATGAATGAACCGAGTCAATGAAGGATTGCTACTATAATTATGATATATATCTCTCTATCTCTCTCTCAAGAATTCAGTATTGACTCGGTGGTACTTTGACCTTGAAATGGTTTAAGTTTTGTTGGATTGCGATTTAACCTGTGATTTAACACGTCTCTTTAAATTCATGTTTTTGAAATTTCATATAATCAATGTTAAATACAATACAATAGACATAACTTCTTATTGTATTAATTCTTATTGTATTAATTCTTACTGTATTGTATTGCCAACATTGATTTTATTATGTAACTCCAAAACCAAGACTATAGCTTCGTTTGTCATGTACATGCTGTAGAACGAGACATTAATGTAATCTCTGAGATCGTCGTTAGAAATATACATAAACTTTAAAACATATGCTGTTATGTTATTTAATACTGGATTTATGAGTTTTCTGAGCGTGGCTTCTGTGCATTACACCAAATGGTCGCTCAATTTCCAGACTTGCGGAGGTCGAGCCATATCGTATGTGGCCTGTGGCAGGCTAGACTACTATATTCTTCCCTGTTCAAAAGCTTTGTTAAGAGTGCGCTATATAAAAGCTGATGATTGATTGACTGATTGATTCTTTTTTACCCCTGTTGTAAAAACCCCTTTGGGTTTAATAAAAACGATTCATTACGAACGGAATGAATCGTGGCCCGGCTACTCGAGATCGATTAGATTGAAAGAGCCGCGAAAGCAAACAGCGTTAAACCTCTGCATATTGACTGATTGATTGATTGATTGATTGTTAGATTTGATTGATTGATTGAATTGTACCATAATTACAGATACTACGAGATGAAGATGACATTAGATGAGTTGGAGACACTGGAAGAGATCACTTATGTCAATGCTATGACTGGAGAACTCATGTCTACTATAGGTATGTACTCAGTTCTACTGCTATACCGCTTTATTTAGTAAACTTATAACATAACATAACATCTAATGGATCAGGAAGCATCAGATGCTTGTTTAAGACCCATATAATGGACAATGGAGAGTCAAGTAGCCACGGCCCAAAGCGCCACAACTGATGTGGCAGCCTAGGCCTCTGCCAGACTGGAAATTGAATGACCAATTGGTCCATCATACAGAAATCATAGCCACATGGCCATCAACTCTCCCAGTGCCGTATCCGCTTCAGTTGCTCTTACGGCATTTTATTTTTTTGCGTATTATTAAAAAATTTGACACCAAAAAGGGTTAGATAACAGACAACCCTGTAAGTTATACTGTTTACAAACTATCAATTATTACAATCAATATTATCACCATCACACAGCAAATTGTCGAGTATATCTGGTGACTAATTGCACAAAAAAATATTCACTCAGTCAAGCAGTAATGAGATACATGAAAATAAAAATAAATTTGAACGTTCGTTAACATATAATTAATAATTGAACAACGAAGTTTACATTTAAAATTATGTTCTGGTGGTACGGTTATGATGTCATCAGGAATCGAGTCCCAAAATTTAAACCGAAGAACATAATATGTCCACTATAGGTGCCAAGTATCGCTAACTCAATCACTGTAATTAATAATAATAATAATAGCAAGAGGATTTGTGGCGTAGTGGCAGCGCTGCGGCTTCTAAATCGTGAGGTCGCGGGTTCTATGCCCTTTGAAGACCCTTTGAGTTGCAGACTTTATTTAGCAAGCTGCTTTACTCACCACTGCTACAGTGGCATAAGTCGGTGCACGTTTACCAAGACACGCTCTGTCGACTGCAACTAGCTAACCGATTTAGGAAGAAACTAATCTCAGCTACCTCGAGCGATCTCCCCATCTGGCGAGATCAATAGCATTCGATATCATTATTAATATTGTTATTAATAAAAACAATCAAGGTTTAACGTCAGTTACCGCACTCCGGAGG
>JAQFZF010002797.1:0-12010 GCA_034695365.1 Enchytraeus norvegicus
AGAGAGAGAGAGAGAGAGAGAGAGAGAGAGAGAGAGATAGAAGAAGCACTAAAATGCCATATAATGAAGATATAAGCTCATCACCCGAAGGCGATGTCAGAAACGATTAGAAGACAACCTACTAATTGCTTACAACTGACCGAACCACGTAGGGATGGAGGGCTTGCTTGGACCGTTGTGCAACTGGGATTTTACTCTCGGATTGACTGGACCGGGAATGGAACCCGGAACCTTCTGCGCAAAAATGGACACAAACTGGCCGACGCGTTAACCATTTTGCCATGGAGACCTTATGAAATAGCTATGGCACTACTTTTTCATGACGAGAAATAGTCAACTCTGCCAATCTTAAGACACATTTTTAGTGATGAAAATAGAACAATAGCATCTTTCGATTTGTCTTGAAATAATAGCTCAAAAATCTGGTAGTTCAAATTGTGATGGATACGTCCCTGCTGTCGTCGTCAGATGATGAAACGGACGTTAAATCATCATTGATTGAAAAAATTTACCCTGTTTGTAGCTTATAATTCTAATACCACTCATCAAATTAATATTCAATTTTTATTACAACCAATACTTAGACCATTACTTCGCGAAAAGTTAATAAAAATACATGTAGGCTATCGAGAAAACGGACAAATTCTGATAAATTAGATTAATAGTAATAGACTGTGCATCTTGTGTGCTTTGCATTTATTTTGTATCCCTCGTGGCTTTCAATTATAAATTAAGTAAGAAAGTTAGAACACTTATAATAATAATATACATATTAACAGCATGGCATTCCAAAGAGGAGATTTGATTTAGGTACTATATTTTTATGCATACTTTCTTTTGTAACATAGGCCTAATTAAATCAATTTTTGTTATTTTTAGCCCAGGGTCGTTTACCAGTCATTGAATAAAAATTAAAAGTAGAAAAAGAAAAAATTTAAAATTGTTACCGCTACAGTAACGTACAATTATGTCGTCACAATTATTATGTCTCCATGTTAGCATCGCGGGCATCAGCTAATGATTAATTATATCTTCCATCTCAGTTAATTTCTAGAACGCACAACCGAACTATGTGATTATAAAACATAACAATAGAAGCATGCCTTACGAGCATAGAATGGGTTTTAATTAGCCTCGGTGTCATGAAAATGCTGCGTGCTGTCGTTATGTTATACTTGTCACCGGCGCGCGTTCATACCGGTAAACCAGGACCTGATTGCGGTCAAACCGTCCGTCAACAAGCAGTGCATTGCAGATCAGAAAAGTGCGTAGAAATCGATCTTAATAATAATAATAATAATTATTATTATTATTATTATAAAAAATTGCCCTGGGTTGTAAACGACCCTGGGCTAAAAAATATGATAAAATTGATTTTAATACGTTAAATACGTTATTATTATTATTATTATTATTATTTTTTTTTTTTTTTTTTTTTTATTGCCCTGGGTTGTAAACGACCCTTATTATTATTATTATTATAGAGTCAGATTATGGCCGCAATGGATAAATATATTAAGCTTGAGAAAATAGGTGAAGGCACATATGGGATTGTATACCGAGCCAGGAATACTTGCACCAATTGTTTTGAAGAAGATTCGTTTGGAGGTAGAAGAAGATGGAGTCCCATCCACTGCTTTACGTGATAATAATAATAATCAATCATAATATAAATACCAATATTGTGCAAAGAGTCAACACTGTATGCTTTAGCGGCTCTTTTAACCCAGTAGATCTCGAGCAGCTGGGCAACGATTCAATTCGTTCTTAACTGAATCGCTTTTATAAAACCCACCGGGCTCTTTACACCCAGCGTAAAATAAAATAATAAATAATAAATAATAATAATAATCGATCGATTTCTGGATATTAATCGCTAGCAGTCCATTATAAATGTTGGTACTATCTCACCCCAAATTGTTTGTTGCAGGAATGGGATTAGGGTTTGGGTTGGCTTAGGCTAGGAGAAGTTATATTAGGGTTAGGGTATGGGTTAGTAAATTTTGCCCATGTGTAATTTTACAGGATTAATATATCTTAAGAAATTATATCTAATAATAGAGATCTAAGATCAGCTGATTCTATACGCCCTACCATAATTTCCAGGAACCTTCTGTGCAAAAGTCACCTATTGCACTTATACATAGACACGTTTTCTTCGGTCGATGTTCAGGCAAATGTGTCTTAGCGGTAGGCTGCATTGAACAGCTTGCACCATGGTCCGCTTAAGACGTCCCTGACATCGCCTTCGGGAGAGAATGCTTAAGCTAAATCCTCATTTTATTGTATAACATATAACTCAGTTTAGCGTAAGATATCTATGGTCTATAGACATCGACCGAGTGTGTCGCTATAGGGTTACACAATAGACGCGCGGCGTGACTAGCGGGGCACGTGCCTAGCGTGGCCTGGGGGAAGGTGGGGGAAGCGGTTCCCATGCCAATCCCATGCTCCGGGTCATAGGCACGTACTGTGAATGTCACTTAGTCCGCTTCCCCACACACTCGCTGAGTGCCGGAGACATGTTCTCAGTTCTTTTTCTGTGGGGGGAGGGGAGGAGAAATACATTGACCGAAGAAAACGTAAGAATACAAGTCAACTTCTAAGTAAGATACAAGTCAAAGATACAATGTACAAGTACAAGTAAGATACAAGGTACAAGTACGGTACAAGTCTAGGTAAGATACAAATCAACTTTTATAGCATATGTCGAATTCAAAAATTATGCATAATTAACATTCACTTTTTCTGAGGAGGATTCTATAAGAAAATGGAAAAAATAACAAATTTTTTTTAGAAGTATTATCATGGGTAAGAATAGTTATCCAGCTCACGCAATTTCATTCTTACAAAATTTACCAGCTTTGCAGAAATATAAGAAATATAAACCTTGAGATTTGGGGGAGGGGTTTATTTTGTTCTACCTTCTTGAACTATGGGGAGCTGTTTCTCTAGTCTCCCTAATTTGCCTTCCCCTCGCATTCACTTGCCACACGTGCTGATGTTTCTGCAGGATTAGACCTTCATCGCGGTGATTATGATAACGTGAAGTTGATTATTAAACATGATAATGTGTATCGAGTTTCGAATGAATACTTGCACGTTTTGCTTTTTTTAATGTAAAAAGTTGTAGAGCTAAGTTTAACGACTGCTTCAGCATCTAAGGATCTTAGACACTGTCAGAGACGGACCCGGTTGTTGCAAGTAAAAAAATAACTGTAAAGCTAAGTTTAACGTCTGTTTCCGTATCCAATGACACTATTAGAGACATATGCGGCTGGGACTCGAACCCGTGGCCTACTGCTTTATCGAGCAAGTGCTCCACCGACTAGGCTATCCAACCGGGTGTAGATGTAGCCACAGTATTGCTGTCTCAAACTATTAACTTACTTAGTTACTTTTTACTATAGCAAACCCAATAGAAAAGCATTCTCTAACATAAACCATTTGGATTTTTTAATTTAATGTGTGAGCTTACATGTTTATAATTAATCATTCAATCAATCAAAACAAATTTCTCGTCCATTTCATCAACTGTCGACAACCTTCTCCATCAATATTAATTTTGTACTACGAAACTACCAGTCCACCAACACGGGAACAATATCGTACAAAGGCTGCAAAAGACTGTACGGTGCATGTCTAGCTATCAGTAAAGCAATTAAATTTAAGTAATGTTTTAGCGGCATTCGTCGGGCTCGGCCTGCGACTGATGATGCCTTTGTGGAGATAGCTGAAGTAATATCATGCCTTAATTTTTCCAAGCGGCTTTAGAACGACCGTCAGGTTGCAGTCGTTAGCAAAAATACGCTACACCATTATTTCATCTAAAGTAGGATAATATAACGAAGCTGGTTTTTACAATATTATGTTAAAATAATGTATTACTACGTCAGAAGCTAAAGCAGAATTTAACATTAGTTTCGTTGCCTCAGTGACGGGTGAGCCCTGGGATTAGAACCGTGAACCTATGGAACTCGACTTGAACACTTTACCGGTGTGCTAGCTGGCTCGGCCAGTTTGTTTCAAACAAATGGTAATTAATTAATTTATTTTATTTTAATCTGTATTTTTTTAAATTTAATCAGTTTCACTGACTAAATAGTAAGAAACACAAAAACAAAGCTACTAAAGAAAGTACAAAATAATCGACTATCTCTCTCTCTCTCTCTCTCCCTCTCACTCTCTCTCTCTCTCTCTCTCTCTAGTGCATTGCCAAATGGTAGGTCCAAGGTAGCCTACATATTCAGATATACTGTCTGCTATAACGCTCACTAACGAACACTCCATCGATCAATTTGATCCAATCACAAAGGGGAGGCCTTTACCACCCCTACAATGTAGCCTTTACGTGGGAAGATACTGGCTTCTGAGGTGGTTTCCTATTGCCTTCCTCAGTATCTACGTTAGTCGGCCTTTACGAAGCATGTGCAGTTTTCAGTTGGACTATGTCGCTATTCTCAAGATTTCCGGATTCAACACGGGTAATCGACTGACTATTATACATCAACTAAACACGAACCAAAAATGATTTTCTTTTTGGTCAAAACAGCACCAAAATCAATGAGAATTCAACGTCCGGTTCCTCACCGTAAGGCGATGTCAGGGACAAATGCAGTGACGGGAGAACGTCAATAGTTAATAAGATAAAAATGCGAAACTTTTACATTTTGATCTTCTATGTATCGAAGAATTAAAAACTTCAGTTCTTTTAACCTTCAATCTAGTTAGTAAAATATTAATGGGTTATGATCTTACAAATGAATACAATACAATCACCTTAGTAATATTCGGATTTATATATCTTGAATGTTAAATATTTTAAATATTTAGTTCTAATAGTAGATAAGAAGTTTAAAGCAATTAGTCAAGGCGAAGATAACGTCCGTTTCCTCATCTGACGACGACATCAGGGGCGTAATGCAGTGAACAGCATATGAATGTCTTTAGTTGAAAAGAAAAATGGGATTATGTCAGGAACAGCACAGTTCGTGACTAGAGCAAATCGATCTACTCGCAATCTAAGTACCGATTTATGGACGTTAGATCAACGGAAGCGTTGCCTAGTAACCATAGGTTGAGTAAACAATTTTATCATGTGGAAGTTACTTACAACTATTGGTTTGAAAAACCAGACCTTAAGTTCATGAATTGGTTCTGAGTAGAATAATTTGACTTCATTAGAATATTTAATTTTATGTAAATGAAATTGTTCAAATATTAGGCTATAGTAATGCAATTATCACATAAACCGTCATTTTGGACATATAGTCCGATGCTATTGATACAGAAGTTATTTGAATTCAATCTGACAATCCCAGATTGTTACAAACATCACAAGCATGAATTATCACGAAATAATTTTATGGGTAAAAGAGATACAAATTAACGATAGTGAAACATAAATTACTAATTATAGGCAATAATATAACGTCATAATGAAGATTGAAGGTCTGTCGAATCAAGGAACGCACCGACGGAGGACGTTAATGATTTAATTAGGACTGCGTATCATTCATTACCATTCGGAGAATAAACAGGCAGTCTTCATATTTACATGTAGAAACATTATAAATTAACAGATTAATTATTCCATATTAAATATTATATATGCGCCGGTGATAGACTGTGTCTACAGTACGAGCTAATTTTAATTTCAGTTATTGTTTTAATTTCTATATATTATTATGTAAGTGCCACTTATGGTCTTTGCTTGACTTTCGTATACTTGTGCTATGTGATAAATAAATAAATAAATAATAATATAACGAAGGTTTAAAGTCTGTTTCCTCATCCAAGGATGATATCAGGGACGTCAGAGAGATAGATTGATAGATCTATTGACAATAATTACCTTTCAACGAGAACATTTCATTTGCCTAAAATGAAGCATTAAAAAAGTAATAAAAAAAAGTAGTTAAACGTCAGTTTCCGAGCCTCAAGGATATTGCCAGAGACAGACCTTGCCGGCAATTGAACCAGTCGCTTTCTTCTTTTCCATAAAGTTTGCCATTCATATTGTTTTGACAGTTTCGCCTGGGTGGGGGGAGGAGGGTCCAAATTTGAAATGTAACAGAGTTCCCTCTGTCTCAGCCAAAATGTGAGTTATTCGTTATTAGAAATAGATTTTTAGTCATTATATGGACACTTTATGCCCTACTGTTAACAACAATACTATTTCTAAAAGCTAAAGCTACAGCCGCATTGAACGTCAGTTTCATGTCCTAATGGTTGCATCAGTGACGGGCGAGCCCAGGGAATCGAACCGTGAGCCAATGGAATCCGAGTCCGGCACTTATCCGATGTTCTATCGGCTCAGTCGATAGCATGTTTTTGTGTGGTATACTGCATATTTGGGTGATCCGAGAAATATGTGGACTCGAACTATTTTCGGACCCCCTAACCTTGGAACAAGTCCCAATCAATAAGTACAATAATAAATCGGTGAGCAATTTCGAAAATAAACGAAATATCAGTCACATACCTGGGCTAGGTGAAGTGTGCTGTGTGCCCCACACTGGCTTGCGGTAGGGATCTAAAGTAAAAAAAAAAACATTTACATGTATTTTAGAAGTCAATAATAAAATCATCAATAGAAATGAGGTAATACCATTATGATATATCTGTATTACATATAAATCAATTAGGCATATGATCTTCTTACACTCAGTAGGTAGTCAATAGAAAAAATAGATTGTATATTGTATAATTAATCATCAACCATCAGTTCCGATAAGACCGTGCTGTGAATTTCAACTTATCATCAATTATTGTAATAAAGACTTAAGCAACAAGTTACTAAATAAATACGAAACTACATTATATTCTGATTCGTCAAATACTTTAATATACGTATTAAACAATATACAGGTACATTTATAATTATGTTTAGAGAAAGTAATAAATGATTACTTGTTCTAACTGGAATAGGAGCATCACCGATCACATAGACCCTAATTGGAAAAGGAAACTAAAGAATATTGACAGAACTGATATCGGAAACTGAAAAAACCTCAAAGTTGTTACAGGTATTTTGGTAAATATAAAATATACGATGTGCAAATAATAAAACACAAATTGAGTTCAAGAAGTGAAGAAATTCAAACTAACTTTTTAAAGAATAGAGAAAGAAACTTAATCATGTGTCAACGTGATGTCACGAATTTAGTTACAGACTTAGACTGACTGACTTTAAATATTGATTTACAATAATTTAATCAAGATAATAATCAACAGGGCCAGTTACATTGATACAACCGATCTGATTAAATCACAACATTCAATATAAAATTACTTGAGAATAGACCAACCGGAAGCGGCACTTGTTGCTTAGAAGGCGACTAACGCAATCACCAAGGTTGACAATGGAAATTCTTCTGGGATGTCTTAAATTTGTTTTAAAATTAAGGCATAATTTATGATGGGATCAACTTGTTGGGTTGACAGATGGTGTGCTCATTAATGAGCACGATGCAGACTGTATGTACATGAATTTGAGCATTGGTTCTGCCGTCTAATTGAACTATGGATGGGAAGATAAAAAACTAAAACTATATAAAAAATATAGCTAAAGATATATGTAATATGTAAATATGCAGGCAGACTTACCAGATGGAAAGACCATTCCAGGAAGTTGGAAAGAACACGGAGAGTTGTAAAGGTCTGAGGGAGATGTCTTCGTCGTCAACCCTTGCATTGTCTTCATTGATCTCCAATCCATTGTTATCTTATTTCTATTTTGATTTTTAACTTACTTACACAATACAATTATAATTACAGTGGTGTTCTTCTTAATTTGGATTCCTTTTATTTTTACATTAATACAATCGTTCAATCTTTATGATTACAATTACTTCTATCGAAATGTTATTTAAACAATTTTTTATTACAGCGCTGTTATTCTTTATTTAAATTATTTCTCCTTTTTTGCATTAAAATAATCACTCAGTCACTAACTATTATTATTACTATAATTTCTTTAACCAAATGTTATCTTCTATAGATTCAGTATCGATACGCCTGAATCGACAAATCTCCGGAGATTATTCCCTCCAGGACGTCCGTGTTAAAGCGATCAGGATGATATTATAGAATCAGGAACTGAGGTAATTGCTCCACCTGGAGCAGAGAGGATCAAGGTAGAGGATATAACGTCCGGGCTTGGCTCAGCAGTTTTCCTTCCTCGGCTTCCTAAATCAGGTCCGCTCTCTCTTCCTGCGTCCCTTATATACGACCGGCAAAGCGTTCCCAGCTGCATCCTGCGGCCTCTTCCCTCGGCTGCTGCTGCTGTTATAGTCTCTGCTTCTGCAGCAGCTGGCACAGTCTCTGCAGTATCAGCTGCTGTGATGTGCTGCAGCTGCTGTCAAAGATTCCGCGGTCACAGCTGCCACAGGTAAAACTAAGTGAATCTCGCTAATGTGAATCTTTCATTGGTATTGTTAAAGACATTAAGAATAAAATTTAAAATATGTGAAAATAATAGTCATAAGTTAAGAAATAACATTAAAATAACCATTCTAGAATAATTCACATCAATTGACACCATTAGATAGGAAGGTCTATTAAGACCTAGGCGTTTACTCAAGCATCAAAGTTTCATGATGCAATACAATACAATACAATACAGTAAGCCTAATAGAATTGCATTTTCAGATTTGACGCCGGTACCATAGAAATACTAATATATACACATATATATATATATTAGTATTTCTATAATATATATTAGTATTTCTAATATATACACATATATATATATTAGTATTTCTAATATATACACACATATATATTAGTATTTCTAATATATACACTTATATATATTAGTATTTCTATGACCAGTACAATAAACCGTAGTATATATTGCAATAATCAAGAGTTAATTTATCAATCTTGCTAATGTTTGGAGTTAAGCTTATATTCAATTAACTTAACTTAATAGAAACTAAGAATAGAATTAAGAGAAATATTAGTATTTCTAATATGTGCACACATATATATATTAGTATTTCTATGTATCATATTTGCAATAATTATAATGAGGATATAACGTTCGGTTCCAATGCTGAAGGCGACGTCAGGAAGTAAATCAACCACAGATTTGATTTTGACTAATTAGGATACGTAGAATTCTAGAGGATTTGTCAATGTCTCAATAAATGACAGAATAGAGATCTAGCAAAAACCTCCTATCTCTCAGCATTATGAGTTGATCGTCAGTCCTGACCCATGCGCACTACTTGTAGTACACATTTTGCAATGGTAGCACAGTAACAGATTTGCAATGTTGTCCATATAAAAACCACATTCTAAATCTGTAATGCATTACAAATATGTACTAAATTCAGAAAAAAACACAGAAACGCCCCAGAGTGGATAGCGAATTCGGTAATAAACAGCTCGATAAATAGGATATATCACGGGTTTGTTTCCCAGCCGGGTCCGTCTCTGACAATATCCTTTGATACGAAAACAAACGTTAAAATTATCTTTATCACTTTACAGGGGACTCCAGCAGCTTATTATCTATGACTTGCAGCAGCCGGAGCAGCAGCAGCAGCTGAAGGACAGCAAGCTCAGCTGCTCAGGGAAGCAGTGGATTCACTGTCAGGTGACACAAAGCAATAAACATTCGAGAATGGGCGTGGCTTCAGTTGGCGCTCGCGCTCTCATTGGTCGCCTTTTGCTTTACAAAAGCAAAATTTCTAGGAGACACTTTCTCTTATGAAGATAGAGATTTTAGAAAATGGTGCATCGCTATTTCGCAAAATAGTCTGTAAAAGGCTACCTCTAAAGGGGAATTTAACGTCAATTTCGAGGCCTAACGGCTACATCAGTGACGGGAGAGACTTGGGATTCGTACCGTGAACCTATGGAACCTGAGTCTCGGACGCTCATATGATATGATAAATTACTCAATTAACCCTATTATAGCATGCAGACCCCTAAATGCCCTAAATGGGGCATTGTTTGAACTTTTAGATATGGGTAAAAAACGAGCAAGTTGCATTTATAACCATTAAAGTCATTGTATCGTACAGATTGACTGATTGATTGGTTCCCATGAAGGCTCGTTATCGGTGATATTTCTCTTTAATCAACACGTAGACGTCAGCATCATCATAATCATCGTCCCATGTTGGTTCCGGGAAATTTGACAATTTAGACCAACCGAAAACTCCATGTGTCGTAAGAGGCGACTAACGCAGATGCCGCAGTGAAGGGCTGATTGATCTCGTCGTTATTTCTGTGTACTTGACCATTTCACAAATTCCAGATTAGCAGAGTTCCCGCCACATCGGTTATGGCAAGCTAGGCTACTCTACCCTTCACTGTACAAAGCGCTTCTGAGACTCAAGTTAAGAGTGCGCTATATAAAAGCTACTGATTGATTGCTTGATTGATTGATTGATCATTATCATCAGCGCAGTCTCACGGAGAGCTGGGGGCTGACATGTGGACTATTGGCAGACGACCAGTAGGCCTATCCGGGTTAAAACTCAAGAGCTTTGAATTGCTTCCTATCTTGATATGGATCTTGTGAGCATGAGAAAGAGAACCATCGCAGAGTGGAGAGAGATAGAGTGGGGAGAGGGAGAGAGAGAGAGAGAGGGAGTGAGAGTAAGAGTGAGAGTGAGAAAGAGAGGGAGAGGGAGAGAGAAAGAGGGAGAGAGAGAGTGAGAGACAGAGACAGAGGGAGAGAGACGTGGCGTCGCCAGGATTTAAGTTGACTGCGAGCGGAGCGAGCGAATTTTTGTTGAACTTTTCATTTAAAATTTTGGTCCTTTCTCACAATTTTCTAAATCCGCCACTGTTCTTCATGATCTTACCAGTGTTCAAAATAAAAAGTAATAATTATGTCAATTTTTCTACCAAAAAGTTGAGGGGGGGCACTTGCCCCTGTGTCACACATGTAGCGACGATACTATATCAGATCCCAGCAGTTTTAGGGAATTCACATATTTTTGTATGAATAAAAAGGAAATTAGATCTGTATCAATTCAATCTTGAAAAGTTTCTATATCAACGTAGCCTATAGAAATTTCTTCATGTCTCAGTTTTCTAATGACAGACTCTTCTTGGACTTTCAAGTGGGACGAGTTTATTTTCTCAATCGATTTAATCTGAGATCATTCTTTTGTTGCTCTTTGATCTTCACAACTTGTTGACAATATAAAAGGTCTTTGTGTAGCTTCTTATTATACTCGACATGTGCCCGCTATGCAAGCTAAAAGAGCTATCTGGTAGAATTTGTCAGACGATAGTAATTGCGTACAAAAAATCCATTTGCGATCGACATTCACTGCATTACGGAAACATGCAGTGGCGTCGCCAGGATTTCTGTTCAGGGGGACACAGATTTCTTTTCAGTCACATAATAATTACTTCATTACTATACGTCGCAAACACTGTAACACATACAAGTTGAATAGCATGTATTTAATGCATAACTTCTCACACATAGGCCTATGCATTATTCAATACAGAACGGTGAAGATTCAAGTATCAATAATTCAAGATTATGGCACAACCAAAATTATTCGTATAAAAAAATTATTTGTATGCAAAATACAAAAGAAATCTCAAGGGGAGCGTACGCTCCAGAGCTCCAATGGTAGCGACGCCACTGGAAACATGTAGGATATGGATCTAGATCATGAGTGGCATGGACTAAAATGGTCCATGAGAATCAATTGTCGCAAGATATCTCATCTATACATCACGCCTTCAGCCATATAGAGAGCATCTGATCTGTTTTATCAAGGGTTGTGACCTATCGATCAACTGGTGGTCTCAGGAATTATAGAGAGCCTTTCAAAGATGCGAGTTTACTTTTTACTCTTTCCCACAACCGGTTTCCATCTGCATTCGTTTTTTCTCTTCACTGGCAGTTTAGTATTATGTTTATTTGTTTCTTCGTTTAGCTCGTGGTTTTAGTAGAGTTTATTCTCTCTCTCTCTCTCTCTCTCTCTCTCTCTCTCTCTCTCTCTATCTGCTCTATCTCACTCTCTCA
>JAQFZF010002798.1:0-12010 GCA_034695365.1 Enchytraeus norvegicus
CCCCGTGCGGACGTCTTTTATGAACGGCCCCTTTCTGGATCTGGTCCTGATTATGACACCCATGTATAGGCGAGAACTATAATATTATAGGTAAGCCTAAAGAATTTCTAATCAGCCACTCTGTTTTTTCTGGCAACACAAATTTTATTAAATAGAGTAAATCAGTATCTAGAGATCTACTTTACATCAGAAGTACAATAGGCCTACATAGCGATGAACACTAAACTATAGCATTCATTTACATAAATGATCGAGAACTACACTGTGTCCATTATAAGTGAGCCCCCTGTTATATTTTACAATTAGACCGTAAATAGTGCTTCAATCACTATCAAATTTTCTTGTTATAGAGAATGACCAATTCTACCGCGTGTTTTAAAGTTCATTCCGATATCTTTAGAAACAAAAAAGTTATTGGCATATATGTAGCTCAGGAGTCCAGGCACAGTTTACCAATATAGAATGATATCAGGCTGCAGAAAATTAAATTCTAATCTGTGAACGGATTCCTGGGAAATTTGGCAGTAATAAACAGCAGTCACTTCTACACAACATCACAAGATTTCGATCCGATATCTTCCAAAACAAATAGTTATTGATATTTTAGTATGGCAGGAGTAGACAAATTTTGCAGTTTCATAACGTCATGCAATGTTAAATAATGCAAGCTTCTTTCATGCTTGTCTTATGTCTAACCCGATCATACAACTATATCAATAGCTTTTTGATTCTGAAAGATATCCGATCGAAATATTGTGATTTTGTGTAGAAGTTACTGTTATTTATTACTCACAAATTTTACGGGAATCCGTTAGCAGATTACAATTTAATTAACTGCAGCCTGAATAGGTCATATAATTCTATACTGGTAAAATGTGTCTGTACCCATGTGCTACATATATGCCAATAACTTCTTTGTTTCTAAAGATATCGGAATGAAATTTTAAAACATGCGGTAGAATTAGTCATTCTCTGTCACAGGAAAATTTCATAGTGATTGAAGCACTATTTACGGTTTAATCGTAAAATATAACAGGGGGCTCACTTATAATGGACACAGTGTATATAGTTAAAGAATTTCTAAGCGCCACTCTGTTTTTTATGGCAACACAAATGTTATTAAATAGAGTAAATTAGTATATAACGATCACCTTTACATCAGAAGTACAATAGGCCTACATAGAGACAGTGGCGTCTATTCCCCCAAATTTTAAGTCACTTTATGGCGCAAGGTCCCCCAAAAAAAAATTTTTTTATAACCCCAAGTAAAGCGACCCCCCTAGAAAAGTCGCTCGCACGGCGCGCAATATCCTGAATAATGCGTGTAAATTTAGAGAGCGAAGCTAGCAAAAAAAATTTTGGACTCTTTAAACTAAATTTTGTCCCCATTTTCTAGATCTTCCACTGTATAGTCACTGCAGTGGAACTGTATATTAATTCTAAGCTGCATTCTCAGTTCTTTATGAGTAAAGGAATACTTAATTTTTTCCACTCCCAAATTTCAGAAAGTTACAAGTAATTTCCACTCCCCCCCCCAAATATTTTCCATGGCGCAGGCTGCGTGATGAAGGTATAGGGATAGACGCCCCTGCATAGCGATGAGCACTAAACTATAGCATTCATTTTTTTTACATAAATGATCGAGAACTACACTGTGTGCATTGTAAGTGAGCTCCCTGTTATATTTTACAATTAAACCGTAAATAGTGCTTCAATCACTATAAAACTTTCTTGTCATAGAGAATGACCAATTCTACCACGTCTTTTTAAATTTCATTCCGACATATTTAGAAACAAAAAAGTTATTGCCACATATGTAGCACAGGAGTCCAGGCACATTTGACCAGAATAGAATATGTCGTTATCAGGCTGCAGTTAATTACATATTATTAATAGTCTACTTTACCTCAGAAGTACAATAGTCCTAAATAGCGATGAGCACTAAACTATAGCATTCATGGATAAATGATCATTAGGCTTGCCGACACTTAAAAAAATATACCTACACCACTCCCTTCCTAGTCTGGAAGGGTACGGTTTACGAATAATTAAAGTCATAATTCTTTTTGAGCACAGTAGCCTAGGCTACTTACTACTGCTTAGAAAAGAAGAGTCTGAGTCAAACTTGAATTTGATTTTAGTCATAATTTATTTCTTGAATAATGCAACAGTAAATAATATCTCTTGTTCCGTGATTGACAAAATCGAGTAGAAACGGCTTACAAAATGATTTTTTTTACGCCATACGGCACCCGGGCACCCCCCCCCCCCACAGCCGGCGCCAGAGAATCTGTGTTCCACTGACCCTCCCCTCCATCCGTTACTGAATTCAACACCCGATTATATTATGTATTCAAATTCCGGTAGAAACGAGTAGGGAATATACTCTTCCGTCACATTAGAACGGCGCAACGAGATAATCGTCACTTGGTGTATGGTTTAATGCGATGTACTGAGTGCTTAATGGATCAGATTAAGCTACCGTTGAACTGGCGTCTTACATCAGGTCCTGTTAAACGTGTGGTAGGCAATGTTAGGTATTGAATATGCCTACCTCATTGGGCCTAATGTTTGTTCTTAATTATGTGCTAAACAGTGCTAGTGCAAATGACTTCTGCTTAGAAGAAACGACTGTACACGCCTAGCAAGCAGATCAATGTAATTTACCATAGATATTGAATACCACGTATTTTATGGAAACATTATACTCACCAGCGCGGCGATACTGTTAAGTTTTCCAGCGAAAACAAAGATAGACTCAGTTTTTGCTGGGCAAAACTAAACGGTCAAAATGCATTCATAAATTTCATATCTCTTTAGAAAATTGATTAGTCTTTTACCATCATTTTTTACGAAATAATTCTAAGAATTTTACACAATAAAGAAACAACAAAATACACTTATCAACTAAGATGTTATATAATAATTGTACACTGTATAGCACCTTGTATATAATTAAATTACAATAAATCAAATATCCATAATACAATTCGGTTGTCTGTCAGTAGCCGACAGTCGGATAATAGATCCATTCAGATAATCATGCACGCTTGATTGATGGTTACAGAGCTATTCAATGATAAACAAACAGTTTTATCATAAAATAATTTATTTCAAGAGTTTCATACACATTCTAACCACTGAGTCATATATGGAACAGTTAAAACACCTGTACCAATAAATGTTATTAAATATAAACCTACGAAATCAACACATTTGATCAAAATAAGAGAAAAATTTGGCTGTTCCCACGTATCTATATGCTAAGACTAGTGATTTAATCACCCGACCTTTGACCAAGATACCACGGAGCATGAGCAGTGGGCAGTATTTTTATTGTTCGAACTAGGTTATTCTCCGAAGCATTTTGAGGATGTAAAGCTGTAATAAGCCTAACCCCAATCCTTGTGAAGTACTCGATTGTTTTGAGCCGTCTTGAAGAGAAGCCTTCTGCTTCTGAACCTTGACGTTAAATATACTCAAACCTACCAAGTCGGTTGTATGTGTCCGAGACGAAAGGATTCAACAAGGTTTGAACATCGTACTCCAAACATTAAAATGCACAGCAGTTATTATCCCTGAAAACCGTTCAACAGCTGAGGCACTTTCAAATAAATAGTCACAATAATCTTAATGCATATTTACAAGGACAAATTAAACCAGTGTTAAAATTACCTATTGTCCAGACAGTTCTTGAATGCCTCATAATTAGAGGCTCATTTCTTTATTTATTTAAAATGTATGAAACAATGCTTTGTTAAATGTGACCTGAATTCCCCAAATCAAGACTAATTATTATATCTAATTTTGATAAAAGTTTTAGCCACGATCTATAATCGTAAACGTTCCACGGTAAGCCTTTCAGAATTCGAACACTAAAGTCTTCGACAATATAATATCACAATAGCAGGAAATACATAAGCCTTCTGCTTCTGAACCTTGACGTTACACATACTCAAACCTACCAAGTCGGTTGTATGTGTCCGAGACGAAAGGATCCAACAAGGTTTGAACATCAGTAAGAATACATTAGAAATACATGCATTAAATGCATAACTTAACTAGATCACTGACAAAACTCTACTCATTATTGGATGATGTTATGCAAATGTGAAACTCACAAATTAAAAAAAAAATTAAGTTTAAAAATAATTCGTAATCATGAAATAAATGCATGAAATTTTTAATAATGTTACCTATCTCTAGTGCAATGCCGAATGGCAGGTCCAAGGAACATATTCTGAAACACAGTCTGCTATCACGCTCACTAATGAGCACCCCATCGATCATGAAATTTATCCCATCCAAAAGGCCATGCCTTTACCACGCCCAAAATGTAACCTTTTTCTTGGGAATATATATTCAGATTTCCGAGAAGGTTCGCCGATGCCTTATGAAAATATCTGCGTTAGTCGGCTTTTACGAAACATGTGCAGTTTTCAGTTGGTTTATTCTCAAGTTCCCGGATAACAATGTAAGGCCCTATAGAGCATCATTACTCCTAACTATACTATAGGCCTACAGAAATCCAATAAAAGAGTAACAACTAAGAGATATCGTTGAAATAAAGTAATAACATCACCTTGGCGATATTTCAGATGCGAATTGATCCGCTTTTGCGTAATACCATCCAATTTTGATAAGCTCTATGCGTTAATAGATTCAAGATCTACAACTATGAAGTCTATAACCTAGTAAAGAAAACTCAGAAAATTTCTTTAAATTGTCGCCATTAAATTTTGCTAACTCAAACGATTGGCTATTATTTGACCATGAATTTATCATATAGATATCCTACAATATTGAATTGTAGTAATGACAATAATGTTAACGTTTTTCACAAGACTGCAAATGATATAAAATATCCTTAAAATTAGGTCTACCAAGCAAAAAATGGTTTAGATCAATAAACGTTAACTCTATCACTTTTGTGTCCCATGGACGTTTACCATCCAATGCTATCTCTATATTATTATTTTCCTTTTTTTTATTATAATGGAGGTAAAGTTTCCTTGAGGGTTCTATAAAAAAGATTCAATAAAGAATTAAATGGATCGTGGACTACTCCAGATCTTGCATATTACTGTAAAACAGCACATAGTGGCCCACCTTTAGACCTAATTATATTTATTATACAGAGAAACTTCTATACAGTAAAACAGCACATACATGTTCCTAATGGTCTTATTATAATTATTACAGAGATCTCAAATAGAATTCCTGATCTTTTCTCTCGTTGTAAATAAAACCAACTTATAATATTATTGTAAACAATTGCGCATTGGATAAAATTGAAATAATACTGAAACTAATCAAGTGAAAACAAGATCTTAGGAGGCTTTGATGAGCTCCAGTGAGCGCCGAACCCGCGGCCTCAGCTCATCGACAAAACGAAGCGCTGTATCGTCTAGGTCATTAGACGATAGAATATCACGGCATTCTGTGGGCTTGAACCCGCAGCGTCTGTAGTGATGAACATTTGCCATATCAGTAGGCACATTGGTACTCAGTTGTCTGGCCCTATGACTATGAGGCCTCTGTGTGCTTCGTTCCAATGTTATATAACAATAGTGGTTGAATACTGAGAGACAAGTCCGTGGGTCCAGGAATGATTTAGGTGCTACCTGCAACACAATCAGCACAATAAAATACAATGGAGAGTTTAACGTCCGCCTTCTCACTCGCAGATGATGTCAGGGACGCCTCAAGCGGAATCGACAACTACAGGCCGTTCAAATCTTACTTATAAATTCGTGACGCATAGAGAAAGCGGTCTATACTAAAACAATTCAGTTTTGTACGACAATGTAGGCTACGCATAATATGGACAAACTTAAAAAGAATGAAACAGGCAAACTGATTTATATTTTAATTTACGATAATTAATAGTAATTAGGCTACATCGTAAACTATGGGAAAAAATATAAAATGCATGATAGTGAAATATGGAGAAGGCTCTTCTAATATACCCAGCACAGTATTATTTAATAAAATGAAGAGACAGGCAATTTAAATAAAGGAGCAGTTGAAGAAAAAAGAGGTCGAGAATATTTTGCTAATGATATAATCAAAATAAAAAGCAAGAACAGATTTGAAAAACAATGTTTCTGTTCGGTAGCAGCAATCAGCAATTTATTGAGAGAGCAATTGAGGAATGACCTATAGGTCCCATAATTATAATAACATTTAAAATCTCGCTTCGTTCATTCATCAGATGGCGTACTAAAGATGTGACACGTTTTGTTACAGAAATCGCGTTTCGATGGTTACGGATTCACGAGGGAAAACGACGAGAATCTCACCACATTACCGCATTGCCACCAGGTTAAGCCCAGTGGCTTCAATACGGCTGAGTGGACCAAATGTATCCAATTTCTGCAATTTTCTGGGTCAGAAGATGCTACTGTTGGAATCGAACCAGTCACCCTGCGACGGCAGCGCAACACTTTAACTGCTATGCCACCCGCACATCCAACACCATGAGCAGATGCAATGGGAAATAATTGCATACTTTACAGCAGCTTTCAAAACATATTTTTATTGAATCAAGAAGAGAGAATTACCTGTAGTTTATCACCCTTTGCCCGCTTTCTATATTTCACTGTAAATAATTCAGAATCACTTCCACTCGTCTCCTCTACCACACTCCCAAACTCTGTAAAGAAATAAGCGTTCGACACGGAATACTGCTCGAAAGGTTCCCGGTGTCCCGGATCTTTACTCCGCCTGTTCCCAGAATCAGTTTGAGTTCCTTCCACTGCTAACAATAACTCACGAAAATTCCGATGGTATCGTGGAATTATCAATTCGTCGAGGTCGACAATAAGAATATATCTGGCTCTATAGGCGTTGGCCATCATGCAGTCATTTAGACCCACGGCGCTGGCAACTTTGACTGGGTCGGTGGACTCTGTTCGGGGGCCCAGGAAGGAGTCGATGGGGGGAGGGAGGGGGTGTCGATGTAGTAGACCAATACTTTGATAGTAATCCAGTGCTGACGTCATGTTGGACATGTTAGAGTCGTATATGTGGATCTCAGAAACTCCCATTAGTTTATAAAACTGTTCATATACAAAAATAATGACAAAATTATAAGCCAATTATAAATCAATCAATCAATTAGTAATCAGTCAATCAATCACACAATGCGAGTTTAATGTTTGTTTCAGCATCTAACGACGATATCAGCCATCGTTTCTAGCAACTTATTTGTCGCCGGCCTGCCTATCTGTAAATACACATGTTAAAGGGAACTACACTGGAAAACTACACTCAGTAAAACTTTTAATTAAAGTTATTAGCTGAAGTTAGTTTAAAGTTCATTTCGCCTCCCGAAGCAAACATCGTCAACTGTGTTCGCGCTATACACACAACCATGCAACTATGAAACCAACCAATTCAACCGAATTTCCACTTTCGAGGATCTCAGAACTTCGGCAGATAAAAGTTTGTTCAATAGCTTATTTTGTACTAATTCGAATCATTTACTTGGTCTTGTTGTACCTCCTTAAAGTAATCATATTTATTCAACCTTACGAAATGTTACTAGAAGATGCAATTTACTCTTCTTTGAGAGAAGTAGCCTGGCCGAAGGAACTTTACAGCTCCCATGATACTTAACGATGTTTGTAAAGTATCATAGATCTAGTTTTAGAATTTATGAAGACGTTTAGCGATTCAACGATTATTCAGTTAATAACAGTTAATAACAATTCCTAAAGATTCAATTATTTTATCATTTTTATGCTATGTATTGGCCTATATGTTCTGTGTAGGCCTATTTACTGTCCTATTTGCTTATGTTTCTTTTTCCATGAATTATTTTGTATTGTTTGTCAGTTTAAGGTCATGTAGATATATTCGGTCGTCAGATTGAATTGGAATGAACGAGTATTTACATGTGCCAACGCATACAAATCGAATTCATAGAACATACATGTAATAATTATTATAACGCTAAATAAAATCCAAATCTAAATTTAAAATCCACTTTTCTACAAATTGAACAATCAGATGCACTCCCTGAATTCGAATAATTCACTAGAGTCCTGCGCGGGAATGTAAAATTGTTCCCTCACCCGCCCCTCACAAAAAATTCTCTTCCCTCACCCGCACTCATTCCCTCCACCCTGTTCCCTCACCCGCCCCATTCCCTCCAATGTCTTCCCTCATCCGCACCCTTTCCCTCCAGTATCCATATTCTTCCCGCACTCATTCCCTCGCATTATGAATTGTTCGGAGTCAAAAGAAACTATATATCGCAAAGAAAGTACAACGCCTGTCCTTCAGTACTTTTTTGAAAGCTGATGGACATCACCTTGAGAGGTACTCACTTAGTCATTTTATGTTACCATGACATTGTGAACAAAATACAATGTTGTTCAGTAGTAGTAGTAGTATTTTATTAGCAACTTCATTGTGACATACGCACAATGTTACAAGCTAGAAATACACAAAACAACAATACAAATCAATACAACAATAATAAATCTAAATTAGAAGCAGATAGAGTTTGAGTCCTTCTATAATGGAGCTTAGCACAAGTACGCTAGTATTAGTTAAGAAGTAGTTTGTTTGATCATCAAGTGTCAGAGTAGTAGTAGTAGTATTAGTAGTTCAGATGTAGTTTGTTTGATCATTAAGTGTTTGTAAAAGAGTGTGTCAAATAGTAGTTCCCTTCCCGCGGGAATCCCTCGAGTTTTATTTCCAGTCCCGCAGTATTCCCTTCAAACTTATTCCCGCCCTACGGATTACCCTCCAATTTATATCAATTTCTGCGGGTTTTCCCGCGGATACCCGCAAATAATCCGCGTGAAATTTTCCATGCAGGACTCTAGAGTGTACGACTCGGGTTCCATTGATTCACTGTTCAAATCGCAGGGCTCACCCGTTACTGATGTAGCCGTCATGCCGCGGAACTGATGTTAAATTCGGCTTTAGTCTCAAGCCGTTAGTCAGACTGAGATGAACTACACTGATCAGCACTTATGTGCCATCAGTGCAGCACTCTGTGCTGCGCTGAGGTAGTCTACACTGATCAACACTTGTGTGCCAACAGTGCAACACTCTGTGCTTGGCTGAGGTGAACTACACTGATCAGCACTTGTGTGCCATCAGTACAGCACCATGTGCTAGGCTGAGGTGGACTACATTGATTAGCACTTGTGTGCCATCAGCGCAACACTTGTATTGTAGAATTATATGGGGGGGGGGGGGGGGCACATGACCCTCTGCTCCCGTTGCCTACGCCATAATTTAGTGATACACAAGTAAAATATTTACTTAAGCTAATATCTATATATTTAAATATTTAAATTCTAGCGTTGATATTTACATGTACCGTATGTGATATAATTGTTTTATGTTATCTTCTGATTGGCTCTAATTATATATGGTTATTTCACTTAAGATTGTCAGGCCCTGGAAATGCTTCAGGATAATTACAAAAAGTCTCACGCACAAATGTAAAAATCTAAAATTAATGTTATTTAGTTATAGGCTATACGTAACTTAGTGAATTTTTTACTATTAATTATATATAACCAGTAACTTTAGAAATGGTTTTCACTGTTTATTCACTTTATTAATTACAGTGACATTTATTTATTTCATCATTAATTTATAACTGAAGCGCTTATAACGAGTGACAGTGTTGCTAATTATTACATATACAACAACAACATTATATCTTCGTTTTGATAACATAATGTCTTCAAAACAATATCCAGGTTCAAATTATATTACTAGCTTTTATTTATAATTTATCAAAAAGTTTATTTAAAAATACTTTGAAAGTATAAAGGTTTATACAAAAAAGTTTTTTTATAATAGTTTATACAAAATAACAGTCCCACAGTCATCCATGACATCTTGTCTTGGATTTCTATGCGGCCATACTCAAGGTAGTGAGCGCCACTATAGGTCACACAGCAGGGCAAGAGAAACTCCGGATAACGATGTCGTGTGAAATGAATAAATCCAGACAATGAGCTCTAACGTTTGAATAATTTCATATTCTAGACATCCAGAGGTGCCAGAATTTCATAAACAGGTCCACTTGTCTATCGCTCCCTGTTTGCAAAATGGAACAGCATGGGAAGGTTTATTACAGCAGAATGGTGATCCAGTATGTCACAGCGTAAGGAATCTTTGTAAGGAATCCACTTTGTAGCCTACACTCTGCAGATGTGTAATTTTAAGACAATTCATTTTGACAAACCTGGATTTTGAATGCCTATTAATGTTAATAAGGGTTTAAGCCTGCTAGCTACTTTTCAAATGGCTCTTAGCTTATTATTAAAGCTAGATGATCGGAGCAATTCCTACTCTGATCATGTTATATACAGAATAGACTAAACGTATAATCTCTTGGCATATGACATTGTCATAAACCAGTGGTGCACAACTTCGACAGCAACAACTTTGACCAAGCGGCCGGGGGCAGCACACAATTTTGCACCATGCATGCAGGGAGGGGGGGGGGGTGGCTAACACCCCTCGGTTCAACTTTCTATTCGGCGAGGGGTAAAAAATTGCATTTTGTGATATCTCAACAATCAAACTAAAGAGCCAAGAAGAAATGTATATTTTATTGCTAAATTTCAAACTCTAACGTTGGCTCATAACCAGCATTGAGAACAGTTTCTCGCTGTTTAGCATGTACATCCTCCACAGGCCTGCCTGTCGATACGCACCCTCAGTCACTCAGGTCCTGAGGGAGGGGTGAGATCTAGCAACCCTCGGTCCCTCTCGTCAGGGGGGGGGGCTAACACCCCTCGGCCCCTCTAGTCAGGGGGTGGGGGGGGGAGGGTAACACCCCTCGTCCCCTCTCGTCAGGGGGTGGGGGTCTAACACCCCTCGGCCCCTCTCGTCACGCAGAAGTTGAGCAAACAATTCCTAAGGAGGGAATCCTCAAGAACACGAACTCGACGTCCCGTAACAATATTTATTCAAATACATTTATTTCATGTTGGTCACTGGAGGCCAGTAGGTCAGTCAGGAATATGCTGCTCAATGGCTCTGTTTATCTTTCTGTCTGTCTCTTTATCATTTCTATCTATCTGTCTCTATCTGTCTCTATCGATGTCCCTGACGTCGCCTTCGGGTGAGGAACCGGACGTTAAATCCACGTTGATTGATTGATCGATTGTCTCTGTCTGTCTGTCTGTTTATGTGTCCGTCTATCTGTCTGTTTCGCTATTTCTCGCTATTCCTCTGTCTCCCTAAAGGCTAAAGCCGAAGTTAACGTCAGTTTCATCTCTTGACAGAAATATCAGTGACGAGCGAGCCTCGGATTCGAGCCCCGCACATACTGATCCAAAGTCGGAACCTAACAGATGTAACTACTGGCTCCCTGTCTCGCTATGTTTGTCTGTCTGTCGGTCGGTCTGTCTGTAGCTCTCTTTTTCTCCCTTTCTCCCTCCCCCCCTCTCTCTCTCTCTCTCTCTCTATAGCTGTGTCTGTTGATCTGTCTGTCTCAGAGTCTACAAGTATCTTACTTCATGGTTGTTTTTCTTTCAAGTTAGGCGGGGCCTACTACCCTAAAATAGCCTCGGCGCCTTTCTGATATATCTCGTATTCTATTTAAGGTGCCCGCACTCCCAACTATCTAGTGATTGATATAAGTTAGACATGATTATATGGGTTGGACCTCTTAGGGCCGATTTCTGAACTCCATATCTATGGTGGTTGCTAGGCAACGGTGGCAACTCACAGATAAAGTAAACACTAGTTTTATTTTTTTATTTACTATTATTATTTTTTATTAGAGACTAAGAAGGGTTAGACAACCCTGCAAGAATCACTATTACAGTATGAATAGAATAGGTACACAAATTACAATAAATCTATAACTAATAAGTAATTCTTGGTGGCTAATGAACAATGAACAAATCAATGAGTAAGAAATGTAAATAAGTTTAAAGCTACTATCAGTTTCCTTAATAAATTTTGTAATTGTTACGGTTAATTTCATATAGGCTAATTCTAAAAGTAAAGTTCAAAATTTAAC
>JAQFZF010002799.1:0-12008 GCA_034695365.1 Enchytraeus norvegicus
TATTTTGTTTTCTGGTATTGTGCATTTGTGATTGGTCACTGCAAGACTATGGTTTACTTTAATATTTTGATTGATTTTAGTGTCATTGAGGTTGTTTGATTTTGGTGGATTGATGATATTTTTATTTGAGAGAAATAGGCTTTCTTGCATATTTCTTGCTGGTTTTGGCTGATCCATCACCATTTCATCATCTGCGATGACATCAGGGACTTAACAACAAAGTGGAGAATAGACTACGTACCTCTAGGGTGATGACGAAAGCTTTCTGTTGTTCTTCAGTGCCCTCGGCTCTCTTGCGAAGAACAGTATTCTCCCTTTCTAACCCGTCGATGCGCTGGGTGAATCTAGATTTTAGGTCATAGTCAGCCCTCTCCATGTTGTTCTACACATAATATACAACATATATTAAATAAGAGATTAACGTCTGTTTTCTCATCCTGAGATAATCCAACTGAGATATATCAGAGTCCGATCCAACAGGGAATAGACTATAAGACCCTTTTCTTTAACAGTGCTGGCGGTGTTTAATCCGGTGAATACAATGGCGAATGTGATTGACTAATAGTATTCAATGAAGAGTCCTTGGTAAGATCTGGGGCGAGTCAACAAATAGAATTTATAAATAAACAGAATAATAACGCCAACACCCTTGTGCATGGGTATGTACCAATGCTGGCAGATTAATTCTGCATCTGTGATAAATACATTAGAGCGCTCTCAACGACAAGATACGATTAACAAATTGGACGGCAAACTACAACAATGATAACAACAAAAACAGGAACAAAATCCAGTGAACATGTGCGCCTGACATATATGTGAAAATAAAAGGAAGGTAGGTAGATTAACCAGTTAAACCAATACAATCAAAATAAATAAATCTATAATTAACAACAGATATTAATAACAAAGTAGTGGCTGTTTGAAAATTCATTAGTTTAAAATAACCAATAAAATCTTAGCTCAGACAAAAATAACACAAACTATATCTATTAGCTCAAAGAAACATTGTAAAAGACAAAAATATTGCGCTGGCTGCAAAACTAATGTCTTGCAGCAAAATGACTACCAAAAATGCTAATCCGTTAGCTGTACATTTGGCAATCACTAATCATCTAATTATGACACAGTGACTTTAAACACTAACAAGTTAATCAACTTACGAAGTCGTCCACAGGTGACAACAATGATAAGCATAAATGTAAAACTACGCAAGATTGAATACAGGTCTTGCAGAAATCTTGTCACATCGTTTGTGGCCCATGAGAGGCAAGACTACTTTCCTTTCACTGTTCATAAGCGCCTCTGAGATACCTAGTATATAGAGGCGCTCAAAAATGTCCTTTTTGTGTTGTATTGTATTGTACTGTGAAATCACCACATATGTAGCCACCTTAAACACTTTGTAGATATTGCAAACACATTGAAATAGAAGTTGGCGCTATAGAAATCAACCTGAATAGTGTTAAGATTAGAGAGCAGGAGATCTCTGGACTGTTGATCACGCCTCACATCCTCCAGTTCTTTGTTCAACATCTGTTCGGTGTACTTAAGTCGCTCCTTCTCTGTTGTCAGGGTCTGAACTCTGACCTCTGCCTGAGCTAACTTCTCTCCAGTAGATTTACTCTCCTGGTTCACACAACACAGCATAGTTTTAAACTTCTATCTCTAGTGTACAGCTAAACGGTAGATCGCCGGGATATATTCAATACAAAATCAGCTATCACGCTCACTGATGAACAGTCTGTTATCACGCTCACTGATGAGCAAGCCAGCGATAATCAAGTTGATCCCAAAAACAATCCCTGCGAGGCGGCGGGGCTGCTAGAGACTTGGCGGAGGGCCCTGGATGATCCCTCCCCCAATGACGAGGATAGGAGATCAGGACCACAGCTGCTCTTCTGGATGGGTAACAACAACATCACATCACCTTTATCACAGCTATAATTATAAAGCCTAAAATAGCTTGGGGAGATCAGATTCTCACTGAGGTGGTAAGTCATTGCATTCCTCAGTATTTATGTTACTCGTCTCATACAAAACATCTGTACTGTTCTGCAGTCCAAAATCCAAAATGGGTAAATTACTATAAAGAAGAGTAAATAAAAGTGACATATATTATCAATACTTAGAACTTTAAACACCATATTGTTCAATTAAATAATTATTAATTACTCATTAAGTCAGTGAAAGTCAGGAAATTGAAAGACTAATTGATATATACAGAGAAATCATTGCCCAATGGCTATCAACTCTGTACTGCCTCATTCATTTTTAGCTGCCTCTTACGAACACACACAGTTATCGCTGAGTTAATTGAATTCTAAATCTGCCTGGACCCAACAATGTAAAAAAGCTACGTTTAGACGTTTACGTCAGAGACCGACTCAGCTGGGACTCGAGTACGTGACCGGCTGCTTATCAGGCAAGAGTGCTAATAATATGAGTGCATATCAATCAATGAGGATTTATCGTCCGGTTCCTCACCCGAAAGCGATGTCAGGGACCTCAACTATTGACTCGGCTAGCCAACCAATAACGGCATACCCCTCTGAGTAGAGCTACAGTCTCCTGATATCTGATGACTTGTTTAGACAATTCCTCACCCCTTTGTCTCAGAACATCTATCTCCTTCTTACGAGACTCTGTGTTACCATTCAGTATCTTGAATCTTTCTGCAGCAAACTCCACCTAAACAAACGTCATAATCTTCCTTAGTGTGATCTGTAATGGAGAGGAAGGCCAATAAAATAATAAATGTAAAATAATAAATAAATAAATAATAATAATAAAATAATAGATATATGTGCATTGTGCGACAATGTGGCACGAGCACTGAATCTAAACAGATCAACAGTGGCGTAGCTACCATTGGGGCACGAGCCTCACCTATGATTTGTGAGAGAAAAATCTTGAACTCACATTTTTTACACTTAGATTTGTGTTGACCTACAGGAACTAGTAATGATAAAATATGTAAAATATTCATTAGCCCAATTCATGTTATGCGCGTTAGTATGTGTGTGTAAGACAGAGAATAACCAATACCGTAATCCCCAGCGACAGGAAAAAGTTATTATACACGGTGGTAGATATTTTAATCCTGCATTTCTTCTTTTTGGGCTAATCACGAAACGAAACTGTTCAATTTAACAAAACTGTTCAATTTTGTACATTTTGAAGTGAGTGACCTCCAGATGGTTAAATGAGCAAAATTCTTATTTTTAAGATATTTATTAAAAATCTGTTTTAATAAAATTGTGCTGGTCTATACGCAGTAAATATATGCAAACCTGTGAGGCCAGCATAGCATTCTTAACTCTGAGCTCAGAAGCTTGCTGTTGAGTCACTTCTAATTGCTCATTCAGCATCCTGTTATCACCAAAAATAGCATTATATAGAAAACACATAGACAAACACACACAATCCACATCAAAAACACATAGAAAGTAACACGCACATATAGACAAACATTGTCATAAATCTTGCTCATTGGTGAGTACAACATAAAACAAACCAACAAGTTTGTGGCATCACAAAGGCTCGACAACACCTAAAATGATGCCTAAAGTTGTTCAAGGAATAATTATGCTTGTTGAGGAGATTTTCTGGTTTCCATCCTTAGTATCAGCGTTAGTCAGCTCTACAATACATGTGCAGTTTTCGCTGGGTTATTCTCAATATCCCGGACCCTGCGTGTGACACACATTCTTAAAATAGATATCACGATCACACAAAGATCTCTTACTTAAACGCATTACTGCCAGCTTTATTACCAACACATTTCTAATATTAAATTACACAAGCTTTCTCATTATGTCTTAACAAAATTTGAAGTAATTTGCTTTGATATAATTATTATAATTATGCAAAAATATAACAAAAATAAAAATTTAATGGTGGGATGCCATATCCATAGCTGAATGTACAGGGTGCGGATTAAAGAAGTGGACCCCTAATTGGTTTTTTAATTTTGTCGAGACTGCTCTGTCTAGGTGCACCAAATTTGCATCACATATTAGCAGACCAGTTTTCCATCATTTCTGAAAATATCTTCAAATTCTATCCACATAAGGCCAAATTATCGGCGTTTTTGTGACCGTACCCATCAAATATAAATATACACCGTATCTTTATAATTGAAAAGGCTTATATATTTGCCGCTAAGTGATAAATAGTACACCGATCCCTGTCAAATTTTGCACATATGGGGAACAACCAATGCTACCATACTCTCATAAATCTCATTCAGATATCTGTACAAACAAAACAGTTATTCACATTTGAACATGACAGGGGTCCGAGAACAGTTCACCAATATTGAATTATATGGCATCATCTGTTTCCAGTTAACTAAAGTGTAATTATTGAGCTGATTCCTATGAAATTTTCCAGCAATAGGGAACAACCAATTCTATCTCTTGTCACCAAATTTCGTTTTGATATCTTAAAAAACAAAAACCTTATTGATATTTCAGTATGGCGGGGTAGACAAGCATTGAAAGAAGCATGCTTTATTTAACATTGCATGACGCTACGAAACAGAAAATTTTGTGTACCCCGTCGTACTGATATATCAATAACTTTTTTTGTTTTGAAAGATATCCAAATGAAATTTGGTGATAAGGGATAGAATTGGTTGCTCTCTGTTGCAGAAAAATTTCACGGGAATCAGCAAAATAATTACAATTCAATAATTAAAATACACTGTGTATATTTATATTTGATGGGTACGGTCACAAAAAATGCCGATAACTTGGCCATCTTTTAATCGAATTGGATGAATTTTCAGCAGTGATGTGAAATTGGCCTGCTAATAGATCCTGTAAAAATGGTGTACATAAATATAATGGTCTCGACAAAATTCAAAAACAATTAGGGGTCCACTTTTTTTCATCCGCACCCTGTATACATATATTCATACGATTAGGCCTATAATGAATATTAAAGATAAGAAATCAACAGGTCTATATATTACGTCAATGGCTCTGCAGCCTGTGTGCTTGAAGTGAACATTTTACTAGTACTGCTAGCATTCATGTTGTTACTGTGGTCCCTGTTTCATAAATATTGAAAGATAGGCTAATGAAAGGTATATTGAATTGTTATATTCATAGATTGAGATAGGGTCAATGTTTGGATACTATTTCACCTCTAGTGTATACATAATTGCAGATGAAATCGGCACTTAATAATTCAACATAAAATTACGGTACTTTATGATGTCAGAAACCCATAATGTAAAATTAGAACCAGTAGAGCCAAGTATCTTTGCTCTGATTGGAGATTTGATTACACAGTCATCTCTGAGTGAGAATTATTTATCAGGAGGATGTGAAAGTGAATCAAAGATTAGATGTGCTTTGAAGAAGATTAGAGATAATTCTCTGCTGCAGAATATTAAACAAGAATCTTTACCTGAACCATCATTTCAGATAACAGATATCAGGACAAAAGTAGAAAGTTTGCTTATATAAGTTCCTAAATTTGTTTTTAATTTCGTTCTTAAAATGTTTCCATTTGAATCTTTGGGATTGTTAATATTTTGGTAATCCTGGTAATGACGGTCGCAAATTATCATTGTGATTTTAGCGTTAGTTCTAGGGTTAGGGTGTTTGGTGAAAAATATTATTTTATGGTTAGGGTAGGGGTTAGGGTTAGGCTTAGACTAGCCCTAACACCACCCCAATCCCTACACTAACCCAAAATTAGCCGAAAAATGAACCTTAATCCTAGCAAAAAGCCCCTTATTAAACGCAAGTTATTTATAAATATAACAGAAAGTATAAGTGATATAAGTATAGGTTGGAGACAAAGCAGGCAGAATTATTGCAACAAATTTGCAAGAACTCCGATGTATGTTGCTATTTAACTTGGAGTTAAGCCTATATATAATATGTCTGTGAGCAGAGGAAACCAAAATGAGGGTATCAGCCAGACTGCGTGACTGTTCAGTTGTGCTGAGACGTGTAGATATCACATCCACTCTGGGATCAGGTTCTACACATTATTTAACAAATCATTTCCTTGGCATTGTGTTGATCCTGTGTTAAGGAGTTTATGGTCTAGTGAATGTCATGTGTTGTCCAGTGTTCAAGCAAACACAATTAGATAACACATAGTGTGCTCACAATGGCATGTTCGGTTCATAACCTTTCAGATGAATCACAACAAATTAAATAGACAATTTGATGAACAGACTTTATTAAATGATGGGCCTATTTAAATGATGGGCCTATTTATGAGTCTATTTATTGATGGGTTTATTTGTAAAATACCTGATGATCAAATGTGTTATGATGATCAAATGTGTTAGATTATTTGTGACTTTGTGCAATGGACCTCTCACAACGCCGAGATCGAGTTAGATGTATTTTTAATAAAGCAGAAAAACGGTCTTATATGAATTTTTTTTTGTCATGAAAATTGTAAATAAGAAGCAAAATTAAAATAACAATTTCAACCTTCTTGGGTAGCAGTAGGAATGAAATGGTGTAGGATTTTGTGTTTTCTTGATTGACTATAGATTTATTCTTTATGCTATTCTCCGTGTGATGTTGCAGGTGTGATTGGTTCAAGTGGAGGATCTTCAAATAAATCAAATCCTGCACGACGTGACAAATGTTCTCAGTGTGAGAAAACTTTCAGCAGAGCATGGTACTTGAAGCAGCACTTACAACGTGCTCATGGAGACAATAGAAACTATTGTTGTACTCAGTGTGAGAAATCATTTTGTTTTAAATCACTTCTCAGTTGGCATATCAGGCATGTACATGGAAAGAAGACATACAAGTGTGAGGAGTGTGACTTCAGTTATACATACAGTGCTCATCTCAAGAATCACATCTCTGCTGTACATCTAGAGGAGAGACTTCACACATGTCCACAGTGTGATGCCTGTTTCTCCTACAAAATTAGTCTAATGCAGCATACACGTTCTGTTCACAATCAAGAGAAACCTCTTGAATGTTCAGCCTGTGATAAGAAATTCTCACAGCGTCGATATCTTGATCATCACTATAGATCAGTTAATAGCGGAGACAAACATTTTTCTTGCAGTCAGTGTGATTACAGATGTGTACTGAAGAGTCATCCTATAGTACATCAGAGATCTGTGCATGAGAGAGTGAGGCCTTTTGGATGCGCCCAATGTGAGTACAAGAGTTCAGAAAAGGGTAATCTCAAAAGACATTGGATAGCTGTGCACTATCATCAAAAACCACATTTGTGTATTGCTTGTGGTAAAGCATTCAGTGCAGAATCTAATTTCATGAGTCATGTCTCTGCTGTACACAGAGATCTTAAGCCTTACACGTGTACAGAATGTAAACGTAAATTCTCATGTAGCACTCCTCTTCAGACCCACATCAGGGCTGTTCATCGTAAGAGAAACCTCACTGATGTTCTGTGTGTAGTAAATGTTTCTTTACAACAGGAAATCTGAGGAGACACGTGGCTGTTGTACACGATGGCTGTAAACCATATCCATGCAAACAATGTAGTAAAAGTTTTTCACAGAAAGCCCATCTCAACCATCACATGAAAGCTGTACACAAGTAGATTCATCAGTTGGTGTTTATGTAACCATGATTTGCCTTGCAATGATAATATGAACAAGTTGTCTCTACTGCAGTCATGTTTTAATTCTTTATTCATCTCCGTGTTCGACTATCAATCTCAGTTCATAACAAGGGGATCTTTAGTCTTGGTGTATCATATTGGCTTCTGTTGCCATTGGACTTGTTTTCAAGACCTGGTCACAAAATGTTAACAAGCTAAAATATTAGTATATAGATGAATTTTATGTTTAAGAACCCATTGATCCAGTGGATGTACAGCTAGTTATACCAAACATTCTTTGTTTTGACAGTCTTCCAGGCTTTGTTTTTGCTATGCATTCATTGGTTGCTGAGATTACAATGCCATCTTTCAACTGATCCACCTTTGAATAGTTAAGCATTAAAAATATTACAGCTTCAGTAACTGTTTATAATATAAATTAGGCTCCATGGAATAATAAAACATACACAGGATTGTTTTATATGATATATCAAGATTAGTATATGTGCTTCACAACAAAACGTGGACATCTTTTTGATTCACTCACTGAAGTTTATAATAGTAAATATGCACTACCAGTTATAAAGAAACCTAAACATTTGTAGTGAAATGGCATATGTAACCCCAGAATATCTGAACCATGAGCCATAATGTGGAATGACTCTCAGCTTCTCTCAACGTGTCTGTATCAATGGAATCAACAGATACTGTGAGATCTTATGATCTTATCTTGTAATGTATTGGGTGTTACTGTAGATCGTCTCTCATTGTAGTTCTCTTCTGTGTTGATTGGGAAGAATTTGTGAGGAGGCAAGTGGCTATGTGCACGATGATGATAAATCATATAAATACACCCAATGTAGTTGAAGCTTCTCCTGGAATCTCATGTTAGCAAGCACTTTACACAACTGGATCATATGTCTCTGCTCTTGTCATTTACTCTCTATGTAGAGGCTCAAGGTTTTATCAACATATACATAACATGTATAGGCCTACATGTATGTGTGTCGTAATTAAGATATTATTTTAGCAACTTTAGTTAAGTTAGTTTAATGTTCTAAACATGCTAACTGTTTTCTAGCCATTAAAGTTATTGTATTGTATTGTATAACATTCGACGAAAAACTCTGCTGCAACTTTCCATGCTTCATCGCAGAACATCTGTGGAAGCATAGTAGTTAATCTCTCTTTCTCTCGCTAGTGCATTGCCAAATGGCAGGTCCAAGGTACATATTCTGAAATCATAGTCTGCTGTCATGCTCACTAAGGAGCACCCCATCGATCATCAAGTTGATCACATCAAAAAGGCCATGCCTTTACCACACCTGAAATGCAACCCTTTTCTTGGGAATATATATTCTGACTTCCGAGGTGGTTTCCCGTTGCCTTTCTCAGTATGATAATATCTGCATTAGTCGGTTTTTACGAAACATTTGGGATTTTCAGTTGGACTATTTTCAAGTTTCCCGGATCCAACACAGATAACAGCAGTTAATGCGCAACTATATGCTAGGCCTGCACCAAGTGATATTTGGCATGTACTTTTAACAAGGGGTGTTTATTGTTGTTGCTCGCCCAGGCTGTCAGCTGTGCTGCTGATCTCCTCCATCTTCGTTACTGGGGAAGAAAAGGTTCATCCAGGGACCGCTGAAAAATTTAGGTTTAACTTTTTCTACCAAAAACTGTTTCAACTCCGTCCACTACTCTAGTCCTTGAAATAAATTCTGTGTAATTAAATGAGGATATAAAGATAGAATGAAGATCTATTGCATCACAGGTTTCATCATTAATTTGTATACGTTTTTATTAGCTCTTTCTGTTGCCCACTGATGTAACCTCACAGAGCCTCGGCTCTTTTGTGCTGTTCCTTTTGCTCTATTGTATGGTATCGTCTTTGCTCTATTACTGCACGTGTATATTTTATGAACTATGTTTGAGTTATGTTGCAGTAAAGAAATGTTCACAAATAATAATGCATTTATAGATTGTATTTTTATGTATAATGATAATGATCTGCTGTGCATGTATTGTGATTGTAAATGTGCAAACAGGTCCGTCATGACACGCTGATGTTCAGCAACATTGTTCAGACAATAATAGTTATTTATTCAAAAACTGTACACGTAGAGGTCCAGACTGGTTACAGGCTGCTTGACTCTCCATTGTCCATGCAGCTCTACCGTGGCATACTGCAGAGAGAGGCGCTTAATATAAAGTTATTGATGGATTGCCAAAGATATCAACTAATTTCTTATTTAGTAGCTACATGCTGGAGACATTGACTACATAGGCTGAATTTCTTCTCTTCTGCTTTTTCAGGTGTCCTGCCGGTTCCCAGCTTTGACGAGCATGGTTTTCCAAAGATCTGTCTCCAGCAAATCTATTAATTTACAAATCTACTACTTCTACGTTCATCCATTCACTGTGACTCTTTGTATAGGTAATTCTTTGTCTTCCTTTAGTTATAAGCTGCATTTAGCTTTGGGCTACATTTAGTTGTTGTATTTAAATACAATTTAAATACAACAACTACGACATTTCGATAGATACAGATTTTCAATAAACGAAAATACGATATCAAGATATGATCTCATAACAATATTGTTACAGGAAACTGCTCAACAAGTCTCTTATATACAGCAGACATAGTTGAGTAAAGCAAACAAACAGTATCAATAAATGTATGAGAGGAAATCAATCAACCGATTACATAAAGAACTAATGCTGTAAAGATAAGTTTAACGTCTGTTTCTGTATCGAAGGACACTGTCAGAGATGGACCCGGCTGGGTCTCGAACCTGTGACATACTGTGCGTTACAGACTACAGCGACAGTTTACAGAAAGCAAGTGTACATTCGATCAATAAATAGAATTAATGTTAAAGAAATTATTAAATATTAATTACGTACAATACAATACAATATGGTTTAACGTTCGTTTCATCATCTGACAACGACATCAGGGACGTCTCGAACAGCCCAAGCAATATTAGCTGGTCCACTCACATGCTGGTCCACTCATAGCACGTCTGAAGTGCTGAAAGAAAACAGGAGTCAAATCTTACCTACCTATTGCAAGTATAGGGTCTAGTTACACAGGTTTGCGAAAACTGTGGCCTGCGGACAGTAGGCCTAGAATATAGTTATAGGTAACATGACTACACAAGAACTTTCTCAAAGCAAGCATACATTGATTCCATCTATATGATTAATCATTTATGATGATGAACAACGTTAAATCAATATTGACGTTAAACAATGTTAAACAGCTTTCTCATCTATATCCTGTGACGATAAAGCCAGCAGTAGTATTTTTTCTCAAATTCTGCAGCCAGTGCAGTCGACACAAAGTTTCTTGATAGATGTATAACGACTGCTGCTATCAAAGCAATAGAGAGTAAAGCAGCTTGCTTAACAGATGTACCTTTGGAGCCATTGTATCTGTTTTATGTAATACTATGCATTTAATTGTAATGCAAACATACTAATGACAAACAACACACAGAGAAGAGACAATTTTTGTTCAATATGTACAATACAAAGAGGATATATCATCATTTTCCTCATTTGAGCATGACATCAGGGACATCTCAAGCTCGTCTCAAGCTAGGCTCATACAACTACCAGAAGTTCACAGATGACATTAGATGTCTCTCAGTTATTACACATAACTCATACTTAATACACAACATTATATAGCTTAAACCATATAGTATAACCATTAGGCCTATACAATATACATAGACTTAATGCACACGACCAAGTGGACGCTCAAATTCCAGACTGGCAGAGGTCCTGTCACATCGGTTGTGGTATGTGATTGATTGATTGATTTAATGATTGATTGACCTCAGATTCACATCAGAAGACTGCTGATGTCTAACACGTTTCGTACAGCAGGCCAAAACGCTACAAAACCTGGATATACACAGTAGTAGGATGGATGAATTGATTGATTGAATGATTGACTGACCGACCGACCTATCGACCGACCTTTTGATTGATTGATTGATTGGGCTCAGATTCACATCAGAAGACTGCCGATGTCTAACAAGTTTCGTACAGCAGGCCATCACACTGCAAAGCCTGGATATACACAGTAGTAGGATGGATGGGAGCAAGCTGCTTATACTGATCAAAGGCTTACAGGACCACCCAGCTCTCACATCTATCAAGCTCAACTACCAGACCTTGGATAACGATGCCGCGAGGATACTAGCTCGTTATCTGCACCACAACACCACCATAGAGGTAGGAATAATAATTATTATTATAATTGGCATTGGCAGACACTGTGCCAGACAAACTGGCGATTAGCGCGAGACCTCTTTTCCTTGGCAAAGGCTCTCGATCACTCTGCAAAGATTCAATGATGTATGCTTTCGCGGCTCTTTTAACCCAGTAGATCTCGAGCAGCTGGGCGACGATTCAATTCGTTCTTAATTGAA
>JAQFZF010002800.1:0-12006 GCA_034695365.1 Enchytraeus norvegicus
GAAAAATAGAAGGAAAGCGTTGCAAAGGAAGACAAAGAATTACCTATACAAAGAGTCTCAGTGAATGGATGAACGTTAAGAAGTATATATGATTAGATTTACTGGAGACAAAGATATTTGGAAAACCATGACTGTCGAAGCTGGGAACCGGCAGGACACCGGAAAGAAGAAGAAGAAAGATATTATGAAAGAAACGGAACTAGTCTGGTTGCTGGTCCTGAGCTCTTCCTCAAATGTTCCAAGATTCACATCAATTTGCTCGTTAAATCGCACAATTTCCCATTGAAGAGCGCATATGACAGCAAGCTCAGATTGTTGAGTTGCAGTCTCAAGTAAGAGCCCTATTAGCAGCAACTGATACTCAATAAATATATACCGAGATCCAGATTGAGATGTAAGCGTCCTCGAACCAGCTCCAGGATTAAATAGTCTCCCTGGTTTCCATCAGCAAACAGCAGCACGCCATCTGATGAAGTCGTTCGAAATCGCATTATTAGTGAATCGTTTCGAGTTTTCACATACTCTAAGTCACCACTGATGTCATAGGATATACTACTTTGTCCATCAAAAAAGGCACCTTCAGCATCTACAAACAAAACAGAAATAGGACTTGAGAAGCGGCTGCAAAAATGTATATACTATTAATTATAATCCATAGCATAAATGCCAATGTTACGTACAAACATTTCACTAATGACAATTGCTGAAAATTAATGACAATGCACTAAACTTATATAATTTTTCAGTCCAGACACTAAGTTTCCCTATTTAATCATTTAGATTTAATTAGAGGCTCCACGGACTAGAGGCAGTATGGAGACCAGTGGCCCGTGAAACATGAAGTCACGGGTTCAAAGCTCGGCTTTGACGACCTTTGAGTTGCAACATTAAGCAAGCTGTTTTTATCAGTGAGGAGTCTGAGGACACAATGTATCCTATCTAGCTGACCACCGATGCACGATATTATACAGCATACAACAATTACTCATGCAATACCATTTAACAATAACATTAAATAACTACAGTCAGCATCCATTTACAAAGACACACTATGGTGACAGCTACTCAAATTTGAAAACAAAACAAATCTTGCATCTGGCAAAAGCAAGAGCACTAGCAATTATTATAATCTATAAAGATATGTATAATTTAAAATATAATCAAGTATACCAAAACATTTTACATCCATGATATCGATCTTAGATGATGAAACGGACGCTAAACCTATATTACTCTGTATTGTTGCAATTTAAATCAGGATTGTATTTGTCAGAAATGAGCTAGGGGTTGGTTGTTTTCTAAGCAAATCAAATCGGGTCGGTTTGTAAAGCCGGCCTAGCAAGGGGATGAGGTCAAATACGTGATTCCGGGGTCTTCTTTCCCCTAGGTCCACCTGTTAAGCTAGGGAGTTTAACCCTCCAACTCCCGCCCGTCCCGGCAAATATCACCCTGATTTGAATAGAGTTTATTGCTATCGCTAAGACGAATATTAGAATAATAATTAAATAATAATTAATATAAGACTTAATCAGTAATAATTAAGTTAATAATGAGATTTGAAATCAGTAATTATTATTTAAATAATAATATTATGAGTATTTATCAATTGATTGATTGATAAATTAGTCTTAATTACCAAATCTGCAGCCATACAACTCAGCTCGTAGTGAGATGAATCTGAACCACCGCTGAGGATTGATCCGAATATAACGAGCAATGATCGGGTACTTGAGGTTATTCTTCACTACAGTGTTATCATCCAGGTTGCCTTCAAACAACTGTTGAACAAATATGAGGCATTTCTATCAAATATACTATTTGGTTTGGAGCATTAGTATTATTAGTATTTCAGTATTAGTATTTCTATGTGCTTTACATTTGCTTTGTATTTACTTGAGTGGACTGTAATTTTAATATGTAAATGTATAAAGCATTTTTTTGTCTTACTATTTCTAAAACAGATAGACCAATACTCCTCGAGGGGAAACAGATAGACCAAAACTCCTCGAGGGGGAAGGTTGGTGGGGGCCATAGAAAACCACCTCAAAAGCCAATATTTACAGTCTGTGGATGAATTTACGTTTTGAACCTTTTGTTTGACAAGAGCACAGGATAGATATTAAAAATGGAGTAACTAACTTGTGCAATATAGCAGAACATTGGATCCGAATAACTGAAATTATTCTAATCTACAATATATGTATGCTAGATGATAATGAAATTTATGGTGTTTAACATTTTAATTGAATATAAATTTCCATATACTTAAATACTGACTGGGCCAATGGCGAAGTTGTTAAGCATCTGAATCGGCATCCATAGGCGAATGGTTCAAATCTCAGAGCTCACCCATCACTGATGTAGTCATTCGACCATGACGTTTCAATGCCTATATTTTAAGTTCTAATCTTATTAAACTCAATATAATATGTAAATTACAAAAGAATCATCTGCTTTGATACGCACTGATGGAAAGCGCCCTGATAGTCTAACCCAAATTCATGGGCAATATGTGTCACCTGGGACGTCACAGTGACAGACACTCTTGCAGTAACTAATCTTCAGATGACGTCAGGTTCTGCTGGTGCAGCCGCTGAAAATGCTGCTGCCACGAAGGTTGAAAAGTACTCTGATCTTCCATGTCACTTTCATCCCAATAGCCTTTGAGACCTTAAGGCCTGTGAATGATTCAGGGGTGGCGTTCGTAAACAGAATTGGGTCCAGGATTAGGGCTATCTCAGGAGACATGAGAGAGGTGCAGTTTCTGTGGAAGAGGATCTCGATTGCTGTTCAGCGCTACAATGTTATCTGCTTAAATGGCACATTTCAGGCACTCCAGAATGGTGCCAAAAATTCATCTCTTCCAGTGCAGAGATATTGAGGACGGCTCAAGTCCTTCCGGGTGTGAGTGAGTGGGACAGATGCTGCGAGAAAGAGTGAGAGTGAGTTAGATTGTCAGAGAGAAAGAGTGTGACAGAGAGTTAGAGAGTCAGAGAGAAAGAGTGAGAGTTAGAGTCAGAGAGAAAGAGTGAGACTGAGTGAGAGTTAGAGTCAGAGAGAAAGAGGGAGACAGAGAGTTAGAGTCAGAGAGAAAAAGTGAGACAGAGTAAGAGTTAGAGAGTCAGAGAGAAAGAGTGACACAGAGTAAGAGTTAGAGACTCAGTGAGTATGAGAGAGAGTTATGGACTTTATATTTTGTTCTGTTCATTGGTTAATTAATTAAGAAAGTTACTTTGTTTAATAAAAATATTATGAAGCTTGATATGTAAACTAACCATGGGAGTACCATAAGCATTGGCATACACGTTCCACGTTTGATTATCAGAAGAGAATTGTAGATAATATTCCAGAACATATTCTTTACTACCACGTCTGCCCTGGGTTGCCACTCCCATGATGACCTGCCTATAACCAAGGTCTATACCCAGATATTGGAAGGTATCAGTGGTTCCTGCTGTCCATGCACCACCACCTAAATCAATTAATCAATCAGTCAATTAATCAATCAATCAGTAACATATTGACCTGCCTATAACCAATACCTTGTACGTCTCCATGGCTCAGAAACCAGCGCGTCGGCCGGTTTGAGTCGACTTTTGCGCATGAGGTCCGGGTTTCGATTCCCAGTCGAATCAATCAGAGAGTAAATTCTCGGATGTACAACAGGTCAACCAAGCCTACCATCCCTTCGTGGGTCGGATAATTGGAAGCAATTACTACTTCGGAAGCTAGCGAAGGTTACCACAGGTCTGGCATATATAGTCCAATTACCAATTGAATTGTATAGAGTAGGTCTGGCGACATCACCGTCGGATTAATAATTATGTCACTTGTGTGCAGCAATTGTTCAGGGTCGGGATCAGCTCCACGCCTACGTTCGGTAACAAATATGGCACACAACCTTTACCTTTTTATAACCAAGGTTAGCACTCAGATATTTTATATACCAGTGATCCTGGCTGTCTATGCTCCACCATTCTAAATCAGTCAGTCAATCAATTCAATTGATTTATTTTTTTTAATTCGCACTGATTATCAATCAATCAGTAACCTATTATAATAACCAAGAATAATAGAATGATAGCCAATATTCAAAATTAATACCAAGATACTGGAAGGAAACAATTATTCTACTTAATAAATCAAATGAATCATTCAAGGGCCTCTCTCAAAACCTTATTAATGGTTAGATATAACAATATTTTTGATTGGAGCAACTTGATGGTCCTGTGGCTTCTTGAACAGAAAGCTGTGAGTCAATAATTACTCTGTCATGGCGATATTTATTGTAGCAGCCATCAGCAAGCTGTTTTACTTTCCATTGATAAGCCCAGCAGTTGGCGTACTTTTAGCACAACAAGTTCTGGTCAACTGCACACAGATAGTCAAAAGAGTGACGAACTCTGGCTTCTCACTAAAAGCTGAAAAACAACACTATACGATATATAAATAATTCAATGACAATATGACATTGATGTTCCTGATATCATCATCAGATGATTAAATGGATGTTAAACCAGTATTGTTGCTGAAATCATACCTCTCCATCCTCTCAGTCTGGCATACATTGCACCACGTTTCTGATTTGTCACCGACGTCACCCACAGGTTTTTGTCGGGGATATAGCCCTTCTCGAGTCCCACAGGTACCGGGTACTGACAAGCATCATTTAGTACAATTGTACGATCATCATAAGGAATTCCATCGACCACTGGGTCTACTGAACGATCCACCACTGCAACACAGAAAGTAATATACATGCATATGACAAAAATTAAATTTCCATCATTTGAAATCACTAAAATTATAAATATTGGAAGTGTGTGTAAGTCAGTCAATTGGTAAAAAATTGAATAAAATGATAAAATATAATCAATCAATCCAGTGCTCTAAAACATGGTAGGTTTAAGGTGAAAGTTTTTACATGAAGTCCTCCTTCTCAATGACTATTGATCAACTGTACCATTGATCAACACCATTGATCAACTGTACCACTGATCAATTAAGTCAATCCAATCCAAGTAAAGGCTTTGCCTTCACTATGTCTAAGAGCTTATGAGGTGATTTGAATGCATTTATTGACTTAATTCAAGATCTGATTGACTAGTGACTCAGGTCCAAAACAGGAAAACAAGACAGCCGAGTCAAAATGTAAGGGCAAATATTGCTAACTTAGGAAGTATAAAAATAAGCTAAAGCTAAGTTTAACGTCTGTTTCCATATCTGAGGATACTGTCAGAGACGGAGCTGGGAATGGAACCTGTGACCTCCTGCTTATCAGGCAAGCTCGCTATTGACTCAGTGGGTAAATTGTTAAAGATAGGACCATTGCCCGGCACTATTTGCTTAAATCATTTTAAATGACATAAATCTGTGGACCGTATGAACATGATATTAATAATAAGTACTGCACTCTGCACCATCGTTGGTGCACAACATCAGAAAAATAAAAGAGAATCTGGATGTGCATAAGTCCTATGCATATTAAATTCCTGTGACAATGAGATTAACAGAAATTTAATCATCTAAAGATAGCACCAGCGTCGGAAACATCAAAACGGGTTTCTTAAAGTAAACCAATAACCCCTTGCAATAACATTTGGTAGAATACTGATTTGGATAATCGATATAACATACCTATTTAATTACCTACTTAACTAATAGGTGATTAAGTAGGTGATTGAAGTTTTTTTTTTTTACTTTGTCGGTATTATAAATACCATTCTTGCACGCGTTAACGGGTACTGCTTTCACCAAATTTATCCAGGTTTCAAGTGATAACCAAACAATTGCGATTTCAACTTTTAGTGCTATAAAATTGCCAATCAATTTAATTCACCGATTGCACTAAACTAATTTGAAATGAGGATTAGTCACTTCATTCAAATCAGTAATTGAAGCTACTAAAACCAATTCTAGAATATAAAAGCAACTTAAACAGTATGAAAATAAAATAATACATACGATAAAGTTGGCCGCATATGAGTTTAAAACACGATAATATTATTAATATCGTGCAGGAGTATTTAATTTCCTCCATTATCATACTTATTTAAAATAACATCACAAATTTCGTTCAATGTGTGTTGATTGTTTATGAACAGGTAAATTAGAAATACAGGTGAGAAACTATCCATTAAATCTCGAGCTAATTAATATTCATGAGGGCCAACACTCGATTGTGATTGGCTGTACATTACAGAGCATCTATATTAAAACACTTACATAGTAAAGCATATGTTAGGGTTAGGGTCTCTTTAGGGATAGGGTCAGGGTTAGGATTAGGGTTAGGCTTAACCCCACCCCTAACCCAAACAATTTTCACGAAAATCAATAATCGCAGTAGAGTCCTGGCTTGCTCTGTTGTGCTGATGAATATTAATTAGCTCGAGATGTAATGGCGAGTGGCGAGAACTGAGAACTGAGAAGCGACTTCCGGTTTACATCTAAACCCGACACGAATGTAAATTTGTTGCATTATGTTTATTTTATTTTTAATAAACTAAGCCAGCGGTGGGCAAACTTATAAATCCGCGGGCCACTATAATCTAAAAATAAATCCGTGGGCCACAATTTATTGCTAAAATTATCCAAACGCCAACTTTTTGAAACTTCAGATTTTACATTGTCAATAAATCGCATTTTAAATTAGTTCAACTGATTTTTAATCAGTTAAAACTGACTTTCAGTCAGTTCAAACTGACTTTTAATCGGTTAAAACTGACTTTCAATCAGTTAAAACTGACTTTTAATCAGTTAGAGGATGACGGAAAGAAAACGTGCAGGTCCAATGCAAAATTCATACACACAATCAACTGTCTCGCTCTTCAATGAGCATCGACCAACCAATAAGTCTGTCTCATCACAAAGGCTTTGCCTTTTTTACACCTCAAATTATGCCTTTGTTCAAGGAAAATATAGATTTCTGAGGTGGCTTTCTGTTGCCTTCCTCTGTATCTACGTTAATCGGCTCTTACGAAGCACTTGCAGTTATCGGATTCTAGATTATTCTCAAATATTCCGGACCCAACACTGTAGACTATATAATGTATACTGTAGCGTAACTGCATGTAGATACCCCACTTATGTTTTAATACACTACTATTATTATTTATATATATTATAATTATTTAAATTAACCAGCGACTATTAAGTCGCAACGGGGAACCGCCTCGTGTCCGAAGCCAGAGTTTTACACACTAAAAACTATATTGTAGATGTTGTCAACTCATACATGTAGGGCCTAACTATTTTGAATAGATCAATTTGTTTCTAGACAAGTGCTCTATGCGGATGAAGTGCCCAAGAATGGAGTGTCATATTATCATTTGCACGATAATTATCGCATACGATAAATTTAAATTGAGCAGGCCTATCTTGTATCTATGCAACCTGCAATGAGAGTCTGGCTCTGGTATAGAGACGTGCCTGTGTTATATTTTATTTAGGCCTACTTGTTGTGTTAGGGTTATGGTATGGTATGGTTTGGGGTTAGCCTGTTACGGTTGGCCTAATCTTCACCCAAACGCTAAACCCAACCCTAACCCTAATTTATTTTACATTATATCCGCAAATTTGTAGAAAATTGATGAAATTTTGTATTAACACAGGCCAGCCCCGTAGCCAGAGCTGGTGCCGCCATGAATTAGGCCTATAGACGTCTCACCTTATGTCTTACTATCAACCTTCTCGAAGTCTTCGTCAGCTGATTTTCACTTGCTTACTGTTCATGATATTCGAACCGAACTTGGTAGACACTCTTTTCGCTATGCCGCACCTAAAGCTTGGAACTCTTTGCCACTTCATCTTCTTTCTTGTCCCACACTATCTCTGCTTACAGTAGGCTTAAGACTCATGTGTTTCCTCCTTAGATCATAGAAAATATTTAACCGGTTTACTGGTAATCGAAATTGCATCGTAGGCCTAGGACTCTTCTCTTGTAGCATTTGTTTTTGCTAGTCCTGTTTGGATGGACAGGCTGGTAGTTGCTAAAATGTTGTTGGAGACGTCCCTGATATCGTCGTCAAATGATGAAACTGACATTAAATTCGCATTGATTGATTGGTTGATTGACTGCGCTCAATCATTCATGTCCCTGATGGCGTCGTAAGATGATGAACGGACGTTAAATTGGCTGGTCCAGTCTGATATGTTTTCCTGATATGTACCCATTGTACCCTTACCTTTTAATTGTAGAACATTCTAGTTGTATAATAAGCTAGTATTTTATAGTTGTGATCTAAACAATATAAAAGTGATTCGAGGATTAGGTCTATAATAAATATCGGTAAGCTGTATTAATTCTATTACATTATACATTGGTTTCTTTTATCTTTGAGCCCGGATTTAGCGCTTTGTTCAATTTTAGTCTTCATCGATCCTCGAATCCTATCGTACAACAATTAACTACCAACATTTTTCTTAATGATAACGATCGTATTGTTAAACTTTGGCTTCCTAGAATTCGCAGATTCCTTAAATATTGGTGCGCATACTATTCGGGAAAGCCTCATATCTCGTCAACTATAAGTTGGCCTGTAAGTTATAATGAGACTCATATTAGTACGGTAACTAATACTAATGTCGTATTCTAGCTGGTAGGGGAGGAGGGCATTCAGTACCAAATATCTCAGATGAATTTCCATATTCTGAAATAACTTCAGAATTCTCTTGTGATGTTACACCGATGTTGCCGCAATTAGTACTTGAATCGCCAATAGACACTGTGTCGTCATCGGTGACGTAATATATGTCGCCATCACGCGTCGAGTGGGGCGCATAATATGTTGAGTCGTCTGACACAATCGGTGTCGGTGGTAACGGTCTGTTAGCTCGTGGATTATAATTATCTCTACTATTACTATTATTTTTACTATCTTCGTGGTTTGCTAGATAATTATGGAGAAATTCATTTGCTTTATTATTTTGAGATACTTGTTTTCCACAACTGAAGTTCATACTGGACGTTAGGCCGTTCTTTAGTGCAGAAAATAGTCCTTTTTGTTGTGGTTGATTTTGACTGGGCTTTGTTGATGGTGTTGCTGTTAACACCTCTTTGTTTTCAACTGGCGAGGAGGTAACGCTATAACCAGCTGCTGCAGGTTTAGACTTAAGTAAATACCTTGGTTTCAGAATAAACAAGTTTCCTGTATTTTCACTTTGAGGCGACTCATTCGGCTGATTTTGGTTCTTTTGCTGACCAATATTTTCTTGTTGTTGCTGTTGATTATATAAAGAAACTGGATGAAATACTGTATTGGAAGCTGTGGATTCTTGGACACCAGTATAATCTGTTGATCTGGACTCTACACCCACTGTTGGTCGTTTTGTTTCTTTACTTTTTCTAAGAGCCGCCATTAGATTACTGAGATCTAGAGCCATTAGGTTTTTGTCTGTATCTGTTGGTTGAGGTATTGATGGAGCCATTCGACCATTAGGCCCCGGAACGGACCCATTTTCATAAAGATGTAGATTGAAAGTCTTCTCATCTGCCATGTGATTGACTTGTGACGAAGCTTGCCAAATAATTGGCGGCTGGTTACAAGTATTTTCAACCTCTGCAACGATCTGATCAGCATTTCTTGTAGATGTGTTGAAATTATTTTCCAGGCTCTGTTGAGGACAATTTCCTTGCTCCTCTCTGGGGTTAGTCACTTCGTTCCAAGGATTGGAACATGGAGTCATTGGAGTGGGTGCACTTTGTTGAACAAGTGGCACTTCACAACGGTGCACGGGCCACGTGGATGGACTCGTTTCGAAGTTCATGGAGTTCATAACAGTACTCGGTACCGATCCCGTCATTTCAGGCTGATTCCATAGATTGTGATCATTTCTTTGATAAGTTGGCGAAACTTGGTCATTTGTGGAATAAGACTGCGTAATAAAATTGTGTGCAGTTGCGCTTGCTATCGGTGCATTAGCATGTTCACTAGGATGTATTACCGAATTGTTCTGAACACCATGAGCATATGGTTGCGCATTGTGCGACACATTTTGCGTTTGGTGTATATTTACCGGATCTCGAAATTCATTTGAAAATGGATTTGACACTTTTAGCTGTGCAGTAACTTCCATTCTTTGTCTATTCTGCGCAAGAGCCTCGGCTTGCTCAGCTATGATCGAGGCAATGATTTGATCATTTGTTGGTTTGTTCAAGGCTACCGGTGCTGCAGTATACAGATTAGGTGTAGTATTTTTTAATGCACTTGATGAACTAAATAAATTTGACGATGCTGACCTGACTACTGGAGCAACCCTGGGTGGAACATTTGGTACAGGTCTTGCTCGAATCAAGTTGACTGGGGTTGGGTTTGATATAGTGCTGTTTGCGGTAGAGTTAGGGGTAACAGCAGATAAGCTGGTTCCGTTATGTTGTTGTGTCACAGTAAATCCTGGCTGAGTGGCCCAACCGTTTGGATTTCTGATGTAGTCCGGGGCGCTTGCTTCGATCCTAGGACGTCTCCATACATAGTCCAGCTGAAATGTGAAAATAATTAATAAATGTTTTAATATTTCCAAATGTACCAAAATAATTAATCTAAATCGATATCCATATGTCTATGTCATTTGTAATAATAACAGGCCAATAATTGTAGGCGCTTTATTTAATCATAATTCGTTGTAGGCTATAGTTGGTTTAAAATGTCAATCTTTAAAATCTCCAAAGTTTCGGAGGTTTAAAAACTATTATGATTACATATTTTTTAAAGCAATAAATATCAATTATTTTAACACTTTATTTTAGTCCAGGGTCATTTACAACGTAGGGTTTATAAAACTTCACAAACTCTATTATTACGCCTCTGGCAACGCCTTCGGGTGAGGAACAGGGCGTCATATTCCAATTTATTTATTGACAGATCAAAATCTCGAAATAACATCAGCGGCAGAAGAGTCAAAATTAAAACGGTGCCCATATTTATCCACAACCTTGACGTTTAACGTTTAACGTTTAGCCATTAACCATCTTTGACGTTTAACCATTACGCCACACGACTCAGCAATTTAAATTCCAGTGTTGATCAGCAACAAAACTCACGTCCAATCAATTGAATTTAACATAATTATTATCTTACATGCTACCTCGCATAATGTAAGAGACTATCATGGGACTAAATTTGTCGGCTAGTATATTATATAGGTCTAGATATTAATATTATTTACCATTCTCTCATCATGTGGAGTCACTATCAGATCTCTGTAATCACATGCACCATCCTCCTAAACAATACAAATATAGGCTTACTAAAGTTACAGCTTGCAGATTTACAGCTTACAGATTTACGTAATCTATATATATATATATATATATATTTAAATAAAATATTGTATTATAATACAACTTTTGCTTAATTTATGCCTCTAGAAGGCATCATGCGTCATCAGAGTGATCTTGATAGCATCGCAATTGTTTCATACTTGGGTCAAAAAACTAATTAAGCTAAACCAGATTTTTTATGGATATAATTTGCTAGCGTAATTGTTTTACAATATAATGCAGCAATAAGAATGCAATACAAGAAATGATAGGTTATGAATGCGTAGGCCCTATATGCGTTAGAATTCAATGATAAGTGTGAGTTTACCAAAGTTTAAATCCTTATCAATAAAGCCTTGGTAAAATTGTGATTTATTAGAACTTATATCGGCAGGGTCTCTCTTTCGTTAATTAATGCCTCTTCATTGATAAGAATAATTATAATTGTCAATATGATATTCGTATAATTTGGCCCAACTACAAGTAGTTCACTATAATTAGCCTATATCTGAGTCAAAATCGAACAAACTTTCTTATCCTATGTTTTAACAAATGTTGATCCATAACGTTAGAAATAGCTCATCAGCTAAAATTTTCAAGTCTATTTTAATAACACCTTGCGTTTGTTTTTTGTCGGCTATGTCTGTTTGTTTGTCTGTCTGTCTGTCACTCTCATTCTCTTTCTTTCTCACTCACTCACTCACTCACTCACTCACTCACTCACTCACTCACTCACTCACTCACTCACT
>JAQFZF010002801.1:0-12003 GCA_034695365.1 Enchytraeus norvegicus
CCGCACCCCCACTCCCCCCCCCCCCCCCCCCCATCCCAGCTGGATCAGCTACTGTTAAGGCTTACACAAATTTTATGAGGTCGACCACGATGTAGTTATATGGCCGTTTTAAATTTATTTTTGTTAAAATCGAGCGCAATTTGTCATTTTTACACGTTTTACACATTTTGTCAAGTCTGGATTCGCCACCGGATACTGTTCCAAACTCTATCCACCCCCACTCTCACATCCCTATCCGGGTCTTCCATCATTTCCATATTCCAGGTCCATCCATCATCACAATCCATTCTTCTCAGAGCCCTTCCCTTCTCAAATTTGACACATACACAGTGGCGATTCCAGCTTGAGAAAATCTGGGGATAGCGGTATATTTTTTGTAATTGTGGCCTAAGCCTAATTTTATAATGAGGAAATGTGTTCTTAACTCTTGCAGCACTTGTAACTTGCTAACTGCTTTTGAGTAGACCAGTTAGTAAATTGCTTAGAACTGCTGTTAGAGGCGTCGCTGATATAGCTGAAGGTGACGAAACGGACGTTAAACCATATAGTATTGCAGATCAATGTGCATTGACAATACCAAGTGCTGTCAATTAAAGTATGCGATTAGACGTCGTTCAATATTGTCTCAATCATAGCTAGGCTAAATGAGCATTTGAAATAATTATTATCGTTTTAAGTCCTTCATAATCCTTTCCAATTAATATTTTCTAATAACAGGATAAATAGAATAGACCTACCCATATTTGATTTATTTAATTTAAATGTATACCAGATCTATAGGATAAAAAAAATAGACAATTAAAAAAATGCACATATAGGATAAATTGTAACTTTAACTAACTGAATTCGAACAGACAAAATAATTATAATTATTGATATTAAATGCACACATATATATTAAATTAGAATTATTAATTTGGATGCTAGAGCCCATCATACACCATTTCCTAAAGCCCAATACAGATCTGGGACGATTCCAGGGGACCAGTGGGATACGGAGAGACCGAGGGATGTGGGGGGGGGGCTCGGTAAAGCGTGAAATCTCACATCAGTGGTCGAACAGATACCTGCTAATCACGTGCATCCCAACTTATCACTACTTATCTGTTCCAACAGACTTTCTGGTATTGGATAACGAACTTGCACTGTTTTGGATCTCGCTTTCAATTAATTAACAAATTAATAAATTAAAAATGTTTGACGGCTGTTTTCGTATCAAACCATACTGTTAAAGACAGACTTGGCCGTGATTAGAGTAAATTATTGGAAAACCAACCAAAAAGTTAGAATATTTCCAGGATAAAGTCCAAAAAAGGTTGAGCCGAATTTAACGTCAGGTTCGCGGCCCGAGGGCCATATCAGTGACGAGAGAACCCTGGTTATGAACCGCTGACCTATTGATCCGTAGTCCAATCGCTTGACTGTTACGCAACCGGCTCTTGACAAAGGCACATTAATGGAACGGTAAAGGCATAGCCATTGTGATGATATCAACTTAATGATTGCTGGGGTGCTCATTAATGAGCGTGATAGCGGATAGTGTATCGGAATAAGGACCTTGGACCTGCCATTTGGCAGTACACTAGAGAGAGTGAGAGAGAGAAAGAGAGAGAGAGAGAGAAAGAGAGAGAGAAAGGGAGAGAGAAAGAGACAGGAAAAGACTGAAACAGATAGCCTAACCCATAACGCTGGTTTTATCTGACCACAAACCAGTGTATGTCATCAATCTTTCATCAGACTTCTATCATATGCCATACTCTGTATAACCCGGGGGCTTTTATTCGAAATGTATCCGAAATTTGGTAAAGTAATCGGGATTTGGTACGTACGGGCTTTGCATCGGTTATGCATGTATGATTTGGTTTGTGCACAATTATCCCATGCTACATCCCTTATACGCTATAGTCTATTGATTCGTCAATAGACCATCCATCAATCAATCATGATATTGATCCATCCATCAATATATCAATCAATCAATGAGGATTTAACGTCCGGTTTCTCACCCGAATGCGATGTTAGGGACGTCCAAAGCTGGATCTGCAACTATAGACAGCATCCAACCACCAGAACACTCCTGCAAATGCACAAGCCGAAAGAGAAAGCGAGATCCAAAACAGTGCAAGTTCGTTATCCAAGGCAAGGATTGAGGGTGGGAAGAGATGAGTTTTGAGCTTGCCCTGGAAGGTAGTAATGCATGTACAATATCGCAAATCTTATTGCAAAGAATTCCATAGTGTTGGAGCAGCATAGCTGAACGAGCAATCTAAAGTTTGTTCCTCCATAGTCCAGATAACTGGGCTTTGTTGTAAATTGCTTTTTTGTATGTCAATATTGAAGCAGCTATTTATAAATATTCGATCTTATGATATGATTTTTGCAGAGAAGAAAGAGTCGACAGATAAATTGTATACATTCGAAAACGTGATAGGCAGTGGAGGCTTTGGTACTGTGTACGCTGGAGTTCGTAAGAGTGATAATCTACCGGTATGTAAGCCTAAATCCTAACAAATAATAACTGAATTGCCGTATGCAAAAGTGGATCAACCCGCAAAATAAATAATTTTCTTTTATTTGTAAATATTTTCAAAACCATAAACAAAAGGAATACCACTTTTGGTCAGTGTAGTAGAAAACCATTATATGTAGTAAATATCAAAATATATTTTAGATATTATGGAAACAATTCAGAGATGTTGTTGAAATAAACACCATTTTTGTACAATATTTTGGATGTGAGTTAGTTCACTTTTGCATACGACCATTCAACTGTCTATTTGTTTTATTTGAAATCATGGAAATTATTGGAAACCATCTAAATATAATATGTTCTTTAATTATAAAGATCAATTAAAATATCCATTGTGTATATATCAACATACTACCAAGGTTATGTCAATGATGCTGCAAAGATGATTTTTACATGTAGATGCTATTTTGGTAACTTTAATTGATTCTTATTTCTCACAATCAAATTAATAGTTATATAGTAACAACAGAGAATGCGATATGAGACCCAAAGGCCTGAAGGCACTAACATGTAGCACGTCAGCCATGTTGTATATCAACTTATTTATAAATTGCCTATTGGTCAATAATATAATTATGTAATATGCAGTTAAAATGAAAATTATAGTTGAAATATTTGTGTTCATGAATGCAACATTAGTTGCGCATTGCTTTATATGTAAATTTATGCTATCGATTTTTCTACAAATTTAGTGTATATAGGGTGTATATAGTATGTAGTATATAGTGTATATAGTTAATTGCCAATGACATTGTGCTGTAAGCTCAATTTTCTCTGTATGTACAATTTTGTACATAGTCTTTTTTGCAAAGCTGAATACTGATTTTCTCACATTTTTTTTGTACAGGTAGCAATAAAGCACGTGCCGAAGGATAAAGTGACTGAATGGAGTGAGGTAGCTATACTATATTATTATACCCCTACAATTACAATTGATGTATCTCTTTAACAACATTCCTTCCTGTAGGCTATACTCTGGGGCGATGGGTGTTGTATGAGTGCACAGAATTATAATACTCCTCAAAATTCACTGTTGTTTGGCTGGCCGAACATGTAATTCTTGTGGGAGAGCTCTAAGAGATTTCTTTAAACTCTATTATGATTCGTAGACAATAATTTAATAAAATTGAAGATGGCTATAAAATTATGCTACCAAAATAGTCATACATACCGGTATCTATATAATATTTACACTATAATTATACACTATACAGTATACATACACAGTGTACAGTATACACACACAGTGTACAGTATACATACACATTCCATTTCTGATCAGTTACAAAAGTTCCAGAACAATGTGCAGCTTGACCGCGCACGGTTTGATTCATGGCCCTGCCAGTCTCTGACGGAGCCGATAGTTCTTACATTTAGCCAAGCTTTGAAACAAGATTGTACGATTTATTAAAAGAGTTTGCTTTATTTTTAATGGAAGCTACATAAAATCAACGTCAGTTATTATAAATAAATGTGCTGGAGGCACCGTCAGAGACTGGCAGTTCTTCTTCCCTCAGGTGTCCTGCCGGTTCCCAGCTTTGACGGTCATGGTTTTCCAAATATCTCTGTCTTCAGCAAATCTAATCATTGTATTAAGAGATCTGTTATATAGAAACACAGTGCCAATCAGATGAGCATGCCTTGCTTAGGTGGGCTATATTATATTGGCATGTACATGTAATTTGTATGATATTTATAAGCTAAAAACGTTATTGATAGTTTTAACTTATAATGAATGGAAACATTTCTGTGATCCTAATATTAAAGAAATGTAACATTTGAATAGACTTTAGAGTAGACTACTTCAAAGCTTGTATCTTGTTTAAAATTTTGTAATTGCAAGAGCCATCTATAGACAACCTCGCCACAGCAACATTGTGTATTTTCGTCCCTGATCGCGTCGTCAGGTGATGAAACGGACGCTAAATTCTAGTTAATTGATACATTTGATATAAACTAGACTGCCTAGAGGTGCCTAAGTATTCACAGGTCTACTGATACAATATGGTGACTAAACAAAGGCATTCTAAGGATTAATTATGTGTTTTTTTCTCATTTACTGAAAATCTGTGTTCTATGCAACATTGTGGTTTGAAAAATAAATAAATGACGAGCACCAATCACTAACAAATATTACTATTATTATTTGCATCATTAAATTTTTATTTAATTGCTATCACGTACAGCTGGATGGTCGAGTGGTGCCGATGGAGATCCATCTGCTGCGTAAGGTGACGCACGTGGCCGGTGTGGTCAAGCTGCTGGACTGGAACGAGAAGCCTGACTGCTTCATCCTCGTTACGGAGAGACCTGTGCCGGTCAAGGACCTGTTTGACTTCATCACCTCCGAGGGGTCTCTGGGTGAGGACATAGCGAGAGATTTCTTCCACCAGCTCGTCACCGCTCTCATAGACATTCACGCTGCTGGAGTGCTGCACAGAGACATCAAGGACGAGAACATTCTGGTAGATCTGAGGAACAAAACTGTGAAGATCATCGACTTTGGTTCTGGGACGATGATTAGAGACGGGTTCTACACGGACTTTGATGGTTAGTTTTACTATATTGCTAAATTTTGTTACATACTGATTTGGATGGTTTGTTTTAAATAAGTACAAGCACTAGGCCTATAGATATTGTTAAATATGGTTACTATTTATGCTGTCTCGTCAATTGGTCCAATCTCGTTCTAGAGATTTACCTGAATAGTGAAAATCGGCGATTTGGTACAGTCATAGTTAGAACCTCCGATACCTGGTATTTAAATTTTGAAACGAGCATCAAACTCTTATCCACCAATTAATTACTTAATTATGTCAATATAATGACTATTAGATTGTTCTAGTTACTATCGTAAAACAAGAATGAGTATCAAATGAGAGTGACATAATAACATAGACAAGAATGCCAAGTGTTAATCAGACATATCAGAATGACTTGCTATGTGGGAGATAAAAAAATTATTATTCAGCAGAACTGCTTATAATAATGATTTACTATTACCAAGAGTGTAAGTTAGAGTGTGTGTAACCTTCAGCTTAGCTTTAAGTTGTATGATGACATGAACAAGTTGCCTGTAACTATGGAGGTAAGTAATCCAGCGAATAAATTGCCTATTGAGTATTGTAGTGACCGGAATCCTAGTTTAATAGCTGTCCTAATAAATGAATAATAAATCTCTGACTAGGACTGCATAATACATAGTCGGCTGAATAGTAATTCCTTTATTGTTAATCCTGTTGTAAAGCCCTGCATGTGTAAATAATGAAGATGTGCTTTCATTCCTATTAAATGGCTCTAGGTCTGATCTCAATTAAAATAATTTGTGTTGAGCATTTATCTGTGAATTGTTGGGCATAGTCCCTACAGTGTACACATGTGTAGTATTGTGTACGCTTATACAATCGTTCTGTGTTGTAGGAAAGCCTGTGCTCATTAAATTTGTATTAGCTGTAGAAGCTATTGCACTGTAATATTATTGTAGGAATGCATTGTAGTACTGTCTACACTTGTACTATTGTACTATGTCATAGGAACGCGTGTGTACAGCCCGCCAGAGTGGATCAGAGAACAGAAGTACGAGGGTGTACCTGCCACCGTGTGGTCCCTGGGTATACTGCTGTATGATATGGTCTGTGGTGATATACCGTTCGAGCATGACGAGGAGATCATGAGGGCTAAACCAAAGTTCTCTAAACTAACACTATCGCAAGGTAAGTAAATCAACAGTATCCGATATTTTGATGATTGAGTAGTGGTTTGTTTGTGCCCTCATCCACTGATGGCACAAACAAAGCGGATAGATCCTTTAACTTGCAACCTTCTCTGCCATTTCGTCCTTTGCTATCTGTGTTTATGTTTGAAAGAAAGTTGTTAATATATATTGCTATTTCTATACAACGTGCACTGGGTCCTACTCTGACGTCATCTTTTGCATCACACATTTTATTAGTGTTAAGCCTGCTGACGTTTTCTCTCGGTTTCCTTCCAGACTTTCATGAACTCAAGTATTTGATAATATTTACAGAGGTTAGTAATTTATTATTATTTATCTCTTTTCTGCCAAGATTCTGTTTATTTGTCTATTTATTAATTTATTTGTGTGTTGAGCTATAACTGGTCATGGTTGTCATCCCATTTGTTGTGTTGAGTAAATAAGTAATTCTATCCTGTATGATGTTATCACCTAACCTGGAGTGTGTTTGTATTTTTGTGTACAGAGGTGAAGGAGTTGATCCTACGATGTCTCTTGTACAAACCTTCTGATAGGCCCTCTCTGGAGGAACTGCTAGAGAGTGATTGGGTGAAGAACGTTCGGAGTTCCTCTAAAAGAATTCCTCTTTCTACAAACACCGCAACTCCTTCCATTGCTGTAATCAGAAATACATTGACTATTCCGGCTAATGATTCTGGATACTCGTCTTTAGAATCAGAAAATAATACAATCCCAGATTCTTCAAAGTTGAAGGAACAACTCGTCTACCTGTCAAGCATTCCAAGTGCATTTGATCATAGTGCGGTTGATATTGGTTGTTTGACATTTGATCGCACAACTGATATTGGTGCCTCAACATTTGATCATACAACAGTTACTGATATTGGTGCCTCGACTTTCAATCGTACAACTGATATTGGTGCCTCAACATTTGATCGTACAACTGATATCGGTTCCTCGACATTTGATCGTACAATTGATATCGGTTCCTCAACATTTGATCGTACAACTGATATCGGTTCCTCAACATTTGATCGTACAACTGATATCGGTTCCTCAACATTTGATCGCACAATTGATATTGGTGCCTCGACATATGATTATACTACTGATATTGGTGTATTTAAATTTGATGAAACAACTGATACTGGTGCATCTGAATTTAATCGTACATCTAATATAGGTGCGCATATGCTAGATGGATCTTGTTTATCTTCAGTGAGTGATTTAACGGCGAACAATGTATCCAGCACGCATGAATCTTATAATTCCAAAGATGATTCCATAAGCAGCATAGTCGCGATTAAATATCCGGTTAAAGACGCAACAAAACTTCTGGATAGAGATTCACTAATACATTCAAGAGGAGAAGCAATGAAAGATTTGTTAGTAGCTTTAAAGAAGTTATCAGAAGAAGATAAAGAAACGTCGCAGAATGAAACAATTGAATTGTCAGCAGATGATGATTTTTATTCTAGAATGATGTTTGAAAGAACAGTGAGCCTATGCAATACTGAACCATCATCACCAATCCTGGTGACCCATGCTTAGATGATATAATCGCATCTTTATTAGTTGATGAAATTTAACTCTCGTCAGTGTCTCGACAAAGTTATGCTTCATCGAATGCTTCTTCATCTGGGGGCTTCCAAGTTGTACATCATTGAGGCAAACCAATGATGAAACTTGTTTGCTTGTTACGGCAACTTATTGCGAGACATGTATTGTAGGAGGCTCATCTAATGGTGCAATGGTGAATTTTGCTCAGTATTAAACATTAGTAGCATAACTGAAGCTTCAATTTCATGACATATCAAGGATGTTGTGATGTGTGACAATCACTAATCAAGTCTCAAGGTATTTTGAAACGGTTGAAAGAGCTCAAGTAATAGAAGAAGAGATCAGATATAGGCCTACCGCTGCTGCAGCACTGTCGAGAAATGTGAAAATAGTAAATAGTTTTAAATTCGAAAATAATTTTCGTTTAGTATAAAAACTTTGCGATCACTGAGTGAACATAGAAAGCTTATGTCCATTGAAGGAGAATCATAATTTTTTTACGTTTAAAGAAACGTTTTGATGACTGCCTCCTGCTGACTTGTGACTTTATGTATTTACTCGATTCTGAAATACCAAGCAATGACTAAGTGTACTCGATTCTGTGATACCTCTGCTATATATTAATTTGATGATTCGCTTTAATTGTCGTAAGAACAGTTTCGATTTTCGATATGTTGTACGCATACTGTTAAATTGTTTTAATTGTATTGTGAGGGTATTTGATTTTTGCATGTAAGACTGGACTTGCTACCTTTAAGTTTCATTTTGAAGAAGCCGTTTTATTAAATGTATTGTAGGCCTATATAATTTTCATGTTGTGCCTTATGAATTTATGTTAATTAATGTAGATAAGATCATTTTTGTCTAAGTATCTTTTTGGGAAAAGAAACGGTCTCTGAATCCTTAGAGAGAATGCAAGGATAGCAGAGATTCTAATGTGAAGAATTAATATTTTAGTTACGAGTGTTTTGACACTCTATCTATGTGAAGAAATAGTGCTTTTATGATTTCTATGTTTAGTAGATTTAGTTGTCTAACTTGGCATAATATAATATAGTAGTAAAATTAAACCTATCTAGACCTACATACGTCCGAAGAAAATTAGTAAGTAGGATAGAAATAATATTGTCGACTTTTATTGTTCATACAATTAATAAAAATAAAAATATAATAATAGGAATAACAATAAATACAATCTGTATCACCGGCTGCTTCTAGCCATTGTTTGGAGATTAGCTTGTTAAAGGCTGCAAGCAGATGCATTGAGACAGTGTTGATTCTTTTAATCTTAATGACTTCAGGCTTTAAAAGTTGACTTGCTAATATCTAGACAGTGTAGCTTCACTTGACATACAGCATTATCTTTGAGTATCTTTGTATTTGTTGAGTATAAAACTCAATACTACTGACTGCAATGTTGTTAACCGTTAGAACATCTAGTCTAGCTTTGTAAATTGATGATAGTTCAATCTGCGGTGCTGTTTCTTGCAGCATGTTTAACAGCTGGCGGTGCTAGTGTATGATTTATGGCAAACACGAGGTGTGATTTTGCCACACAAACACAATGTATGATTTTGCCCTAAATCGTACATTAGCACACGCATTATTAATCAAATCGTGAAAATATCTTTTTACGATCCTTTTGTGTCGTATTACTGCCTGACAATGTATTCTGCTCTTTAATACATATTTGTGTTTATTTAGTCAGATCTCGCTAGTTTTTACTGTTGTTAAGTGTAAACGGTGTAATAACAGTTGTACTAGTGCCTCGTAAAGACTTCAGCTCAGCATGACACACTCGGGGGTACAAGACCAAGTGGAGTCGAGCAGAAAGTAATCTATATTATTAACTTGATTATTCTACTCATTAATCGATCTCTTATTACGACAAGACAGTTTTGACTGTTGTTAATTTTTGTAACATTTTGATATCAGTTCATTTGTATTATGCTCGGGTGTCATTGACGACGGTAGCAATGTAATGCCAGTTGTTGCTGTAATGTTAGTACTAGTTGTAAACTCTACAAAGTGCCTTGTAAGTTCTGATATCGGATGACAAGGACTTCAACTGTATGAATGATTGATGCAAGATGACTGAGCCTTACATAAGTATATTTCTAATGTATATGATGTTGCCTATAAGAATTAACGTTAATTTCATCTTCAAAAAATGATATTGATAGCTATTACCTGGCCATATGGATGATCAAACTAATAACAAAAGCAACATTTTTATACTATTAACAATTCACATGTAGGCCTATATTGGGCAATGTATAATATATGAAAGTACTCAAACGTAGTTTTGCATATGCAACTACATATGTAAGTAGGGTTATTTTTATGATTTCTTATATTATATATTTTTTTTCTTATTCTTCTATTTTCACATATGTCAGAACGCACATGCTAGTTTCCTTGCTTAGTTGCTGTTTTTGTGTTTTTATTATTTTCTTTTGCCAATCCATAATTCATCGTACCTTTGCCTTTTTATGACGCTTCAAGCTGCCAGCGCAGGTACAAGACAAACCTAGCAAACACCCTGGGATTTTTCTTTGTCGACCGACCCGGGACTTGAACCTGGATCACTTGCATGTAAGGCGAACACTCTACCGATGTCTCTAAATCTCCCCCCAAAGAAAAAGCGCGTCCCTGACAACATAGAGCATTATGAAGCCAGTGTCAACCCGATATTGAATGTGATATGTCCGGTGCAATATCAATATCCGAATTATTTTTTTTCGATTATTGGATTGTCTACAATTTTTGGTGATGATCGTAACTATTAATTCTTTTAACGATTAATAAATAATGATCTTTGGTTATTGGTATCGGCCAACAGATTGCGCTGCATTCCCGGGATCAGCGAGAGACCTCTTTTCCTTAGCAGAGGCTGTAAATCGTACTGCAGAGGTTTAATTCGGTCTACTTTAGCGGCTCTTTCAACCTAGTCGATCTCGAGTAGTCGGGTCACGATGAATTCCGTTCATAATGAATAGTTTTCATTAAAACCCAAAGGGCTGTATACGAGGGGTAATTGATAAGTTCTCGGCCTAAGATAGAAAGAGTTAAAATCCTGGAAGTAATTGATGTTACTTGTCGATATAGACCTCATTTAAGTCCACACACTTCGTCTAGCGACCATACAGCATACGGATCCCTGCTTTGTACAAGTCGGAGTCATGGTACCCTAAAAACTGGTTTATATCATAGATGACGTCATGATGACGTCATCGTTTGAATCGAAATGGCGACCAAGGAGGTCTTTTTTAATTTTTGAGAATAGGTAGTAATCCGAGGGTGCTAAATCAGGTGAGTAGTGTGGATGTTCGATGACTTCGAAACCAGGAAAAAAGTAGAATTAAAAATTAACAAATTAAAATAATAATAAATCATAAGAAAAATTAAAAATTAAAAATTATAGAAAAAAAGACAATAATTTTTCTTTTCTTTTTCAGTTGCATTTCAGATTTGCGCAGTAGTTTCCTGTGATAGTGTGACCCTTTTCGGGTTAATCAACCAGCAGTATCCCAGAAGACGGAGGCCATGACCCTACTGAAGGTCATTACAGCCCTGGCCATCTTTAAGGGTGGGATGTGGGATGTTTCTATAGCTTTGATTGTTCTTTCATGTCTGGTTGAAGGAAGTTACCCAGGCCTCATCCATCGCCACGAATTGGTGGATGAGTTTCTCCGGATCCTTTTAAAAAGTGCAAAGTTGCCTCTGGACATGTTGCCTCCATCCTCGTTACTGGGGTCGGTAGGGGGCTAGGGTCCGCCGCCATGTCTCCAGCAGCTCTGCCGCCTCAATGATGTTTATGCATTGGTCTTATATCGATATCGTCCACACATAAGTAGGCTAAACTAATTAGCATTGCAATATAAAAGCAGGTAGTGGAGTACATCATAAACAAGTTACCGCAGGCTTTGCAGCACTTACATGGCAGGCTACTTAAGAAAATGGGTCATGAACAGCACAGCATATATATGAATTAATTAATTAAAACGAGCCAGGAGCTTCAATCCCACCCCTGTGGTGGAATCTGAAATCTCCCACCCATTGAACTAATTAAAACATGGATGACCGGTCACCTGTGTAGTTTTCAGCAAAGTGAAGACAATGATGCTAGCAAAGCAAGCAAATTTTTTTTCATCATCATTCTTGTCACGTTCGCCTGAGCAAGGTCCTGTAAAAATCC
>JAQFZF010002802.1:0-12003 GCA_034695365.1 Enchytraeus norvegicus
TGCGCGCGCATAGAAACCTCGCTCCTGCTGGTCTCTGTGAGCTGCTTTCTATGCGCGCGCATAGAAACCTCGCTCCTATTGGCCGGTGTGAGCTGCTTTCTATCTGTGCACATAGAAACCTCGCTCCTATTGTCCGGTGCGAGCCGCTTTCTATGCGTGTATATAGTTAACAATCACTCGCCAGATGGAAGCATGATATCATAAAGTTATCAATTGCTCGCTTGATGGAAGCATGTTAGCATAAAGTTATCAAACACTCGCCAGATGGAAGCATGATAGTATAAAGTTATGAAATACTCGTCAGATGGAAGCATGATAGCATAAAGTTATCAAATACTCGCCAGATGGAAGCATGATAACATAACGTTATCAAATACTCGCCAGATGGAAGCATGATAGCATAACGTTATCAAATACTCGCCAGATGGAAGCATGATAGAATAAAGTTATCAAACACTCACAAGATGGAAGCATGATAGCATAAAGTTATCAAACACTCGCCAAATGGAAGCATGATAGCTTGAAGTTATCAAACACTTGCCAGATGGAAGCATCACAGCATAAAGTTACCAAATACTCGCCAGATAGAAGCATGATAGTATAAAGTTATCACACACTCACCAGATGGAGGCATGATAGACTAAAGTTATAAAGGACTCGCCAGATGGAGCATAAAAGATGGCGCATTGGCGCATAGATGATAGCTTAAAAGTTATTAACCAGTGCAGGTTCTAGGGGGGGGGGGATTGTGGGGCTTGGTTAGACCCCTCAGGAGTGTCAGTTAGCCCTCTAGACAGTTGCTTATATCCAACCATGAGGCAATTCCCCCCAAAGAAACATGAGGCAACCAATGCTAGCGAAGTTTCTATCCGCGTGGATAGAAAGCGGGTCACCGAGGCAAACTCGAGCGTGGTTTTTATCCGCACGAATAGATACCTCGCTCCCGTAGGCCACAATGAGCCGCTTTCTATCAGATAGAAACCTCGCACCCGTTGGTAGCTGTGAGCTATATCACACAAATGAAGACAATAGCCTAGTCGGTAACCCATCTGCCTGTTCGCAGGAGGTCATGGGTTCAGCTTCCAACCAGGTCCGACACTGATGATCATCCTGGATGAGGAAACGACGTTAAACCCTTATACTGCAGGAATACTTTAATCCAATTAATTTAACAGTACTCTTTAATTTAATTTATTCTATAAACACCCACATAACGACAAAGTCAAGGAAAATATATTTTAATCAAGTGACTGCTCGCCTACATAGAAAACTCATACAGACAAAACACAAATTAATAACATGTCACTGCTATAATGTAGAATTACAATCAATATAATATATAGACCATTTTTTAGTGAAACGGACTCTAAATTCGGTTTAAGTCATTTTGAATCATCCATCTAGCGCCGAAGGCACACATTCCTACAGTATACTGTCGATCTTACCAATGAGCACACCATCGACCAATACAAGAGTTGATCCCATCACAAAGCCTTTACCCTATCACATCTTTACCCTAACCCGGGCTCGGAGTTATGGACCATGGCTCCCCCTTCGATTTGAAAATTTTTACACTAGACTTATTCCAAAACCAATTTTGGAATAAGTCGATACGCGTGCGCATGAACGTGTTTTATTACTGCTGCGTATTTTTGATACAAAATCTAGACAATTCTCGGAAGGGACATTTTGTAGGCATCAGTGTGGAGGAGGGGAGGGGGGGTAGATAGCTATATAAATGTTATAATAAAGGAGTGGATGGATCCTCGATTTAGCTCCCCCCCCCCTTTAGCAAAAAATGCATGCAACAATTTTGATACTTCTGGACCCCCTCTAAAATATTTCTGGATCCGACACCGCCCTCACCGCGCCTCAAGGATGATTTTAAACAAGGGAAAGCGTTTTTGAGCTATATCAACTGCATAATGGCAATGCACACAATGACTTATATCAGCAGTTCAGAATAGGCCTATATAACTCACGATATAAGGCAATCACTGAAAGCACTATAGGCTACTATACAGTACGACATGAAACTACTAAGCTAATACAATATCATGCTAATTGTCTTACATGTCCCGGTTGGATGGCCTAGTCGATAGCAAGCTTGCCTGATAAGCAAGTGGTTTCGATTCACAGCCGGGCCCATCTCTGATAGTAGGCTATCTTTGGATATGGAAACCGACGTTAAACTTAGCTTTATTTTAGCTTTTAGTGGTGCGCCATCCAGGTCATCAATCTCACAATATTAAGACATTGTGACATCAACGGAGTCGATGAAAATGTTTGAAAGGCAGATGAGCTTTTGGTGGAAATATGACATTTTAATATTATTTGGGTGAATTTTTATCAAATCAATTATAACTAAGACCAATATATATATATGATTTATAATATATAATAATATATAATATATATAATAATGTATAATATATAATTTTTATTGGTGTAACTTCGGTTGAAATCTGAAAAATGAAAACAAGATCAAAAGTCCCAGAAACTGGGTGTGATACACAGCAGACTGGGTAGAGGAAAAAGAAACTATAACATGCGATAATCGGCCTATACATTATAATTCTAAAGACCTTCATTGTCATAGTTGTCGCTTTTAAACACAAGAGGAGGCAATATCATACAACACCTGTATTAAGATTGCATACGATGCCATATAAGCATATTACACATTTATACAGTGTGCGAATTATGAAAAATGAACAGGGGGCCCAAAAATGGGTGCACTCTCCGCTCGTAGTATTTGTGCATTTTGCTGGTTCGTCTCTGACAGTATTCTCGGATAAGAAAACAGACGTTGAACTTAGTTTTACAGCTTTCTTTACTCTATTAAAAATATTGCGAGCGGAGCGGGCGAAAAATTATTGAGATTCGCTTCGCTCTGGCTAGTTTAGAATATTTTGAAGAAATGTAGGCGCAAATAAAACATCAATACAAATTTAACGTCTGTTGCGGTATCTGACGACAATATCAGGAACATCAGCAACTAGACAATTCAACTGAGAGGGGTTGCGGCGGGGGGGGGGAGGGTCAGAGCCGACCCCAAAGTTCAAATATTCAATTTGAACTGGGAGAGGTATTTAGCCCATCTCAACAATTCGCACCCTGACGTTATACAATGCAATATAATAGAGCATATGAAACAGTACGCATTCCGTCCTGTTTATGTGATAGCTTCAGAGTTACTGCATAGTGACAGTATAGTCATCACACAGAATTTAACATAGAGAACAAGAACAAGCTTATATCAGCAGTGCAGAACTATATTCATACTTTGAGTATCAGATATTGAGCAATATTGAAGAAATTTTTACAAGCCAAACGAAAGGATTTTCCACAGAAATTTATAAGAAAGAGTCCACAGTCTAAATGTGAGAGCTTGTTGAGTTACCAAAGCATCAACACTTTGATATTTGCGAGTACTCTACAGTCTTTGTTGGATAGCTTAGTTGGTAACACACTTGCTCGGTAAACAGGAAGTCACGGGTTCGAGTTCTAGCCGGATCCATCTCTACAGTATCCTTGATATAGAAACAGACGTTAAACATTAGCTGTGTGTACACAACTCTATAGCTAAGCATGTGCAGAATGTTCATGATGTTTACTGATGATGGGCTTGGGCTTCAACCACGGTCCTACACAATGAGATCTTATCATCTGAGTGCTTTAACCAATAGATCAATAAATCAATCAATCAATAGCCTCACTCAAAGGCAATATCAGAGACTTCTCAAACAGACTATCTATCTATCTATCCGGTACTCTGCCACGTGGCAGATCCAAGGCAAAAATTCATACACAAGATCAACTATCTTGCTCTTTAATGAGCACACCATCGACCAACCAATAAGTCTGTCTCATCACAGACTAATCGACTGTAAAGCAGTTCCATACCACTAGAACACACTTGCCAATGCATAGCCCGAAGACAAAGTGAGATCCAAATCAATGCAAGTGCCTCTGACATCACCCTGTGACGAGGAAACGGTTTAAATCTTCTCACACAACATATAACTTTACAACTTCGAACTTTATAACTTTACTTTATAACTTTACAACATATAACTTCACAACATAAGCACTTTAACTACTACGAAACACGGCTTACTAAACACCTCATTTCACTTTATAAATATATATATAGACCAATCGGAAGTTAAAAGAAACAAAGGCAAACTACTTAAAGAAAAACGATAGAGTGAAAAATATACTGTAACGAAACATAAATAAGCTACATCACGACCCGTAAACACAAGACTGCTACTGGCATCTGGTGAGCCAATTTCTTTCACTTCATGATTAATCGTACCATTTTTACAGCACTTAATTGGCACCCAGCGCACATAATTTACATCTTGGATTTTTTGAACGAGTAATGAACTCACGATTTGCGCTCTGCTCCACGTTTCAAGGTTCCAGGTCTCAAAAACAAAGATTTGCTAATCATCCAATTGTGACACAGCGTCTACAAATTTCAAATCACACTAAAAATAAAAAATCAGCAGCAAAAATAATCTAAAGATCATCCGAGATAATTTAACTTCAGTAATAAAACAAAGTGAACAAAACTTAAACATGATAAACTAAGCCAAAACCATGTGAACATAACTAAACAAACTTGAACAAAACCAAAACCAGGTGAACAAAACTAAACTAGCTGAACAAAACCAAAACCAGGTGAATCAGAACCAATATAAAAAATGAAATTTAGCACTATTAAGTGTCAGTTAAATTTTATACAAAATCTCACCAATGTACACAGGGATGATTTGTAATTAGTATAACGTCAGCTGAAAAAAATTCTAGTTAAACAAAAACTAAACAAAAACAAAACAAAATCGAACAAACAACTAATCCAATCATATGATGTATTAATTAATCATAGTTTTACAATACACTTGTCAACGCCTCGACGGTTATTATTACTATACGTTTGTTTATCAGTGGCGCAACTGTAATCAAACAGATGGAAAATGTTCATATTATTAAAGGCCTACAATTATTAATTTTATTATTAATTATTATTATTATTAATAGCTTGATACAATAAAAGTTTAACGTTCGTTACTGTATCTGACGATGACGCCGGAAGTTACAGGAGCCCTGCAATTAATCCTACAACTATAGACATTAAAGGCTAATAAGGTTAAAGCATAATTTAACGTCAGTTTTGTGGCATAATGGCTACATCAGTGACGGGCGAGCAATGGGATTAAGACTTAATAATGCACAACCCACAACACCAGTGGTCCAGTCAAACTGAACACTGACTTTAAGGGCTAACTCAATCAATCAATCAATCAATCAATCAGAAACTTTTATATTAGCGCACTCTTAACTTATGTCTCAAAAGCGCTGATACACAGTGAAGGGTAGAATAGCTAACCTACTATATGCCACAACGGATGGCAGGACCTCTGAAAAGTAGAAATTTGAGCTACCACAGGGTCAAGTACACTAAAGTCACGACCACTCAGCCCTTCACTGCGGCATCTAGGTTAGTCACCTCTGATGACACGTGCAATTTTCGGTTAGCTTAAATTCTCGAGTTCCCGGAACAAACACGAACCAACACAGACTAGCAATTTAAACATATTATGTAGACAGTGCCAGATATCATCATGGAAAAGCCTCATACTATAGTATAGCATTTTAAGCATACAAACACAATGATGTTAAACGTCCCCGACATCATACCTTGATGAGGAAACACATGTTAAAACCTCTATTATTATTATGATCCGCGAGTTATCAGTATCCCAGCACTATTATAGGGAACGTAGAATAACCAAGTGCAAAATATGAATAACTGCTTCAAATTATGGCAGACTGTGTATTTCAAATATAATTTTGTTTTACAGACACCGTCTTGAGAGGATAAAAATATTTATATAGACATATATTTATCGAATACGAATATAACTGAGTACAGAACAGCTTTCATTAATAATGGCATTAAATAAACAGTAGGTTGACAGTAACAGCATGAAACAAAACGGCAAACGAAAAATACTAACGCGCATCAACAGTAAGAGAACATAAATTCCCAATTAAAGGAAAATATAAATACCACTCAGCAATATACTCGATTTCAAATTCTAAACCAATACCATACCTCGCACAACGAATCTATATTTTAAACAAAATTTAATAATGGCCTAACAGGCAGGAACCAAACCTTTAGAACACATCAGAAACATAATCACCACTTTAGTATACATAAACCTAAATACGAATCATGATGCTTAAATTAACAAGCCAAACCTTAGACAGCAATGATATTATAATTAATAATGATAAATGTTGACGCCCTTTTCCTCGTGGAAGGCTGATTTTAGGGACGTCAGGTATGAAATAATTATCTACTATGTAACAAGCATATCATAAACACAAATCTAGGATTTCCTGTTTCAAAATAACAAATCCTAGATCTCAAAAGTTTACCACCGTCACTAACTGTAAGTGAAAAGCTATAAATCAACAGCTACAAAGTTTTAAACTTTTGGATTGAAGGAACAGAAAGAGCGCAGACCAAATATTCTAACAAGCTGTATAAGACTAATAGTAATAATAGAGGTTTAACGTTAGTTTCTTCATCCAAGGATGTTGACGGGGAAGTGACATTTGTAGACGTGAATCTTTCTTGAAAATCACATAAAAATAATGATCCAATGCATGTATTTAATTGCTTTGCCACGTAGCTAATAGAAACTTATATACAAGAGAACACTACATATCACTTCATAATATCGATGAATGCATAATAAGGCTAGCAAGATTTGCTTAAATTAATTACAAAGAATAGAGCTAACTAACTTAACTTGGGGAGTTTACGAGTACAAAACGAGTATAATATAATATGTATAGTTACAGTATAAGGAGAACTTGGAGAGTTTACAAGTATAAAAAGGGGAGTCAGACAAGGATGCGTACTGGGACGTACAAGGACGCCTGCCCCCCCAGTTTCAAAACTGGGGAAGCAATGCCCCCCCAGTTTATGATGTCTACTGCCCCCCCAGTCCCCCCCTCCCATATGTGTATGTTACATTTCTGGGGGGGCAGTAGCAAAAAAGTGGGGGGGCAAAAAAAAATTTCGCGCTTCACATGATTACTTTTAGGCTTTCCGCCCCCTCACTTTTCAAAACCTTGTTACACCCCTGCTACAAGTTTGAAATAAATTCCTATACCAGTGTAATTAAGTTAAGTTAAGCTAATTTAATTCAATACAATCAATCCTCCACACACTTTATACACTGTACACTAAGACTATGAATCATCTATAAAAAGGCATGAAGCCGAAGTTAACGTCAGTTTCATCTCTCCTAATTATTTATTCCTAATCAGTGAGCCACATGCTGTAGTTATATTTCAATTCATTGTTATATCTAGTACTTTTATTGTCGTTTAATATAAATAGCAGAAAACCAGTTGTCTTTATACAAATAGATAATATACAGTAAATGCGATATTTTACTCTCTAACACCAACTTCTCCGTATTTGATGAACTATTCAACGAAAGTGGAATATGCAAGGGCCAGCATCTTATGCATTGTAACCGGATCTAGGAAATTGGGTCTTGTTAAAGGTGTAGATTCAACCAGTCTTAGCTTAAATCCTAACCCTAGCTAGAGCCCTAAACCCTAGTCTTAGTCCTATACCCCAATCCTAAACCTAACCCTAAACCCTAACCCAATCACCCAGCCATAAATCTAGCCCTAAATAGTAACATCATCAGAAGACGAATTAAAATAAAATGTCTAGAACGTGTGACAAAGCAAAAGATGCCAACAGGAATATTGTAAACCACATTTTACTTACTTTACGCTTGGCATTCCCTGGCAAAAGAATATACATATAGAATATGGCTAGATTCTCGAATTGTTAGAATAAATTCAGATTAAATACGTAGTTAGAGCAGTTTCTTCAGTAATCCTGGTAACGGCGGTCCCAAATTATAACCGTAGTTAGAGATTAGTGCCTACAGGTGTCATATTTGTTTCAACTGTTGTGTTAGGGTCTGGTGGGGCTAGGGTTAGGGTTAGTCCTCAACCCTAACCCATACCCTTGTCCTAACTGTAATCTGAACTATTTGTGTAAATTTAAACAAAATCGGATATAGGCTATGAATAATTTGGGACTGCCGTACAGAAAGCATTGCTAACTTTATTCTGGATATGAATCTGTTTTACAGCTGCTTTGGTCTCTTCATACATCTTTCTATACTCTCATGGCAGATTGAAGCTGCACAGCATCGCAATGTTCTGCTAATCGTAGGTACGTACTTAAGCGATTAATTGATATGCATGCATCTTAAATTTAAATAATGTATACTTATAATATAAATCATTAGGTAAAATTAATAAATATATATTTTATAAATCAGTAGCGCTCGCTTTCAGTCTTAGAATCTGGGGGGCGGTTATTTTTACACCAATTGATGTAAATCATAGCAAAATCTTAGGTGTCGATCAATTTGATCAAAGGATGATATCAGGGATGTCTCTACGCAAATATCCCCTGTAACCCATTTACCAAAATAAGTTTACAGAAACTGGAGTTGAAGAGAAAATGAGATCCAAAACAGTGCTGATTCAGTGACCGACATGTAGAATCAAAGTCTTTAGGTTGTTTTTTATTATTGTCTATGAGTCCTATTTGTTAGGACTTAGGCTCTTAGGCCTACTAGGCTGTAGAGGCAGGCGAGTATTGGGGACGACCCAGACCTTGGCAAGCGATTTTACTCTCCATTGCAAATCGGTGTACATTTACCAAAGCACGCTCTAACGACTGCGCTAGTTATAGCCGAATTTGGAAACGAATCCCGGCTATCTCACCATCTGGCGAGATCAATAGCATGTGCTATTATTATTACTGCTCTAGATCAGTGGGGCGCCACACCAGGTCGCACCAGGTTAAATGACTTGGTAAAAATCCTCCGACCTGTTGTCCAATCAGACCTAATTATTGCATTTTACTGAACTGCTGTTCACCTGTGTGCTGAGATCGCTCAGGATCGAGATGAGCTCCGCGCCTGCGTTCGGTAACGAATATGGCACACAACCTCTATCTTTACTATGTTCCGACCTGCCTTTAGTTTTTAATGACCTAGTTGCTCGGACGGTCTGGCACCGCGACTGCTCTAGATCTCGCTTTCTCTTCGATCTAATTGAGCAGCTTGAACATTTCGCTTAGCATGTGCCTGATATCATGTGCTTTCCGATAAGTAAATGAACTGTATTGAAGTGTGCTGTATTATATTGTATGTTGCATTTTGGATTCTGCCCGTGTTTGCTCTTTCTCTCCTTTTTCCAGAGGCTCTCAATCGCTCTTCAAAGATTTTCTGCGGTCTGCTGTCGTGGATCTCTCAATCTAGTAGATCTCCAGTACCCGGGCCAGGAAAAGTCTTTGTGATGAGACAGACTTAATGTGGTTGGTCGATGGTATGCTCATTAAAAAGAGCGAGATAGTTGCTTGTATTTATGTTTTTTTGCCTTGGATCTAGCTGCCACGTGGCAGAGCACTGGATAGATAGATAGATCTATCTATCCAGTAAAATAATAATGTAAAAATTCAACTAAAACCAAAAAAGTTATATATAATATATAATATAAGATCAATGCTGTCAGTTCCAGTTAGGTAAATCACATTCAGTAAGAAAGTCTAAAGTCGAATTTAACGTCAGTTTCGCGGCTTTACGGATACTTCAATGAACGGGCGACATGAGATTCGAACCGTGAACCAACGGAACATAAGTCGGACACTCAACTGATGTGCTATCCTCTCAGTACATATAACTATATACCATTTGAAACTCAGAAAATCAATCAATCAATAAGGATTTGACATCCGGTTCCTCACCCGAAGGCGATGTCAGGGACGTCCCAAGCGGGATGTGCAACTACAGACAGCATCCAACCACCAGAACACTCCTGCAAGTGTACAAGCCGAAAGAGAAAGCGAGATCCAAAAGACTGCAATACAAAAAAAAGTTAAGAATGGACCCACCGTCCGAAACGATCAGCGATGTAGCCTGCTAGAAAGGCGCCTACCATACCACCAGGCAGATATAGGGTCGTGGTGAGAGACCATAGAGCTGTGAGGTGTTGGTCACTTATATAGCCGTGTCTAGTGGTATAGGTGGCGTTATAGAACTGTCTTATCAGCTACAACAATCAATCAATCAATCAATCAATTACTTATATAGCCGTGTCTAGTGGTGTAGGTAGCGTTGTAGAACTGTCTTATCAGCTACGGCAATCAATCAATCAATCAATCAATCACTTATATAGCCGTATCTAGTGGTGTAGGTGGCGTTATAGAACTGTCTTATCAGCTACAGCAATCAATCAATCAATCAATCAATCACTTATATAGCCGTGTCTAGTGGTGTAGGTAGCGTTATAGAACTGTCTGATCACCTACAGCAATCAATCACTCAGTCAGTTACTCAGTCTGTCAATCAATCACTAATCAACCAATCAATCAATCGAGTAGCCTGGCCACGATTCATTCCATTCTTAATGAATCATTTTATAAAATCCACAGGGCTGTTAGCACCCAGGGTAAAAAAATTCAATATATCAATCAATTAATCAATTAATATATCAATCGCTCAATCAATTAAATATTAAATTATAATTTCTAATTAACAAATTAATTAAAAAATTACATAGATCGACTCATTAACTGATTGAGCGATTGATATATTAATTGATTGATTGATTGACTTTTTTACCCCGGGTGTAAACAGCCCTGTGGGTTTTATAAGAACGATTCATTAAGAACGGAAAGAAACGTGGCCCGACTACTCGAGATCGATTAAATTAATCAATCGCTCAATCAATCAATAAGCATATTTTATTATTTATACAGCGTCCTTCTAATCAAAAATTCAACTCAAAATTACACAGTAACGCAAATACGAGAAATGGAGAGTAAAGAAGCTCTGCAATGCTAAGGCCACAGCCAATGTGGCAATCTAGATCGAGGCAACGTGGGTTCAAATCTCTGGCTAATCTACAATATAATGCCGTGAACACCAGAACCTTTGGCGCTGGTTTGTATCGATGCCAGGAAGGTTAATCGTGTATCTGCGAGAGCTGTCAGATGCGATTAATTAGGGACAGTAGAATATTTTAAATAAATTTGCATAAGTACAATACAATTCAATGTAAAGCCAAGCTGTAGTATTCGTAATCTGATTAGATCGAATATACCATAAGATTAGTAATCTGTAGATTAAGTCTGTTATCGTATCCAAGGATACTATCATAGACAGATCAGTGAGGATTTAACGTCCGGTTCCTCATCCGAAGGCGATGTCAGGAACATCGTGACTCAAATGAAATGAAATAATTAGTAAAGCCCTTTAAACATTGCCATATTTCATATGCGGAAACGTTATTGATAAACATCGTCTTATCGTAAACAAATATCCTATACTAAGTCCATTTTCAAAATTTCTGTGGTAAAAGAGTGGAAGCAATACATCAGGATAGAAAAGCAACGATTATACCAAAGTAGCATCTCTCTATCTCTCTAGTGCACTGCCAAATGCAGTCTTCTATCACGCTCACTAATGAGCAATCCATCTATCATCAAGTTGATTCCATCAAAAGGCCATACCTATACCACACCCAAATTGTAACCTTTTTCTTGGGAATACATATTCTGACTTCCGAGGTGGTTTCCCGTTGCGTACCTCAGTATGAAATTAGCAGTATGGAAATATCTTCGTTAGTCGGCTTTTACGAAACATGTGCAGTTTTCAATTGGTCTATTCTCAAGTGTCCCGGATCCAACACGGGAAGTACTGATCCAATGCCAAAGTAGCTTACTATTTAAATTAACTAAATACAAAGATGTATACTTTGTGGTTGACTGACTGACTGATTAGTTAACCTATCTATATGTGTGGGTTTAACGTCAAGGTTCAGAAGCCCGAAGGGCTTCTCTTCAAGACGTCATTGACCATTTGATGACTGTAAGAG